>NW_021011509.1:11094-22389 GCF_003987935.1 Bombyx mandarina | reverse complement strand
TTAGATTACAAGATATGGCAACACTTGGAGGAAAAGGCGTGCTCAAAGCCTCATCCCAATTTGGAGTCACTCAAGACATCCTTGATTAAGGCAGCCGCCGATATTGACATGGACCTCGTTCGTGCTGCGATAGACGACTGGCCGCGCAGATTGAAGGCCTGTATTCAAAATCACGGAGGTCATTTTGAATAAACTTTAGTGTCATAAGAATCTATGTTTTGTTAAGTTCATTTTGGTATATGAATGGTTACATAATGAATAAACTTGTTTCAATTATTTACATTAAACATGTGACAGAATTTATGACCTAACTAGGTATATTCTTTTTGATACACAGAAAGAACTAGCATTATAATGAGATATGAATGTTAGTTTGATTTAAAATTTAATCTTTGCTATAGGATAATTCCAAATACTGAAAACAATCCCCCCAACGTAGTTCTTCCCTGTCCTGGCGGAGGCCCTTAAGCGTATGGCCCAAAATCAGAGCTGTCTACGAGCTAAAACTACCGCACCCCGTAGCTTTCTTCTAAGTTTTACGGATCAAGCATAAAGCGACCCATGACTTTTGCTTCACCAGATAATTTATCCCTGGGGCTAAGAAAGCTCCCTAGGGCTTAACGATATTTTTTTAGGAACCATTCAAAACATGGCCTTAAAAAGAAAGGGTTTCAGTCACGAATTGCAATTGGGTATAAAGTATTTTCTGCTGATAGTGGCCATGTTACCGGTTTCTTCGGAGCGGAGAAAAGCTCTCCAAATATGGATCGCCTATTCTCCAGAAGTACATCGTCGAGCTCGAGTCTTCTAAATTTGTCGAGAGGCCATATACCCTTTGCGTCTTGTCCGACGGGTTTCTATGAATCATCAATCATTCAAAAATCTCTAGTCCTAGAAAACGAGGGATCACGCCTCTATTGATAAAAGTTTTTTCTTAAAAAAACACATCGTTTTATGTTTAGCTTTGGTCGAACCTGGTGTAAATATGATTGAAAATCGTTATAAAAACTATCGTATTGAGCTAAAAAAAAAAAACTCAAAAAAATTCTATGGTGCTTGTATATTTGAATTAAGATTATTCTTTAACATTTTTACGAATTGGATTGGATCCAAGAGGTGAAACGGGAAACGCGAACATTAACACCAGGGTAGCGACGGTCAGCGCAGTACTCTCCCCAAGAGCAGACACCAACGAGGACGCGGTTGTGAAGGAGAGGACCACCGGAGTCACCCTGGCACTGGTCGCGACCACCGACGTCCAAAACACCAGAGCACAACATGTTAGCGGTGATAGCACGGTTAATGGGTCTGTAACGTTGGACGCAGGCATTCTGATTGATGGTCCAGACCTGGACGTGACGGAGTTGCTCCGAATTAGACCCTCCGAGCTGAAAATAATTTTGCATTATTCAATAGTTGAAGTAATAAATTGCCACACTCTTCCTTAATTGTATTATTAATTTACTGTAAAATCAACCGTTACCAAGTACTGCACAGTTTACAAATTCGTGCAGTCAAAGAACACTCTTAAATACATTATATTAGGTCTGCCGCATTCCATTAATAATGAGTGTATCTTTAACTGCGTCTCTATGATACATTTACAACAAACCTGGACCTAACAAGATAACTCCGGTTAAATTTGTCAATCTATTGGTGCTCCCTAAATCGTATGCAACGAACATTACAAAATAATTTTGTAAAACGATACATTTATTTAACTTACCGAAGTAGCTCCCCAACCAGCAGCCCAAACAACTTGGTTATCACCAAGATTGTAATTGGCACCAGCAATATTAACAGGACGAACGTTGTTGTTATAAACTATGTTGGAATTACTGCGTAAGATGCAGAGGTCACTGTCAGCTGTACGTCTGTTATAGTTGGGATGAATGATAATTCTGTTCACGTTATGCACAACACCCCCACTGTTGGCAAAGGTGGAACCAACACGAATACGCCAACGGCCTGTTGCGTCACCGCTGAAAAATAATATTTTTTTACATTATAAAAAGTTTTTTAGGGAGATGGAAAATAACTGGTTTATGGTATCTCAAAGACATCCTAAAGAATAGTAAGTATTATTGGATTATTTCCAAGAGTTTACGTGTTCATTTAGAATTATATAACAAATGTTAGAGCATTAAATTCCACAGACAGTATTTTCATTATAAATTTATAGGAATATTAGTGAATAACCACTACATACTATGGACAGTGAGCGGCACTAAGGATCGATCTTTGGTTAAGGATGTTTCCACCACAAGACTGCCACCACTGATTCCAATTCCATGTATACAACAAAGCAGCTATGCCAGGATACTGGTTAATGGTGGTCGTGGAGCCACCAATAATCCTTTGTGGGTTGGTAGGAACAGCTGAAAGATAAGCACATTTTAATTAATGGTAGGAAACCAACATAATTAAATTGCTTCTCTAATCTATACTAATATTATAAAGAGGAAAGATTTGTTTGTTTCGAATAGGCTCCGAAACTACTGGACCGATTTGAAAAATTCTTTTTCCATTAGAAGCCGACATTGTACCTGATGAACATAGGCTACTTTTTTTTTAATTTTTTTATTATTGTTTTTTGTTTCATGTGTGTTTTAATGTTTCCGAAGCGAAGCGAGGGCGGGTCGCTAGTCCATAATTAAAGATACTAGTCGTTACAAAATACGTAATCTGATAAAGAATTAAAATGTATGAATGAACAGCGTTTTGGATTTTAATCTAATCTCTTATGTACGTCTGAATGTCTACAACCATCTTATGGACAGACAATGTATTTGACCAAAAACTGGCCAAAGAAGCTTCAAAATATTTGTTGTGACTTTGGTGGCTAATAAAAACGTAACTACCTTAAATAGCTTACACCTTCAATTTTAATTTTAATAGTCCATAATTAGCTCCTCGTAATTAGCTAGTTAGCACAATATTCGAATGTCAATTTAGTCGTCAGTGTCCCCAGAAACAGTTAATCATTCGACACATTAGAAATATTAGAAATAATAACATAACATGCGAGATTAAACCGTAAAAATAGTTTTAATTAGTTCTACGACTCGGGAAGACCGTAGAAAATACTGTTTTATAGTTCGATTTTAGGTTAAATTTCATCGCAAAAACAGTCCGTGAACACCCATTAAACACATATTATATGTACATAACTATTTGAAAAAATTGTGAACTGTTAATCTTTTTTTTTGTGCAGAGGAGCAGGAGGTCCACCTGATTCACCGCCGCTCATCGACATTACAATGATATGTATAAAACTAATTTGTGAATTATATATTTATACTGGTACTAGGACCTCTTGTGAGTCCGCGCGGGTAGGTACCACCACCCCACCTATTTCTGCCGTGAAGCAGTAATGCGTTTCGGTTTGAAGGGTGGAGCAACCGCTGTAACTATACTTGAAACCTTAGAACTTATATTTCAAGGTGGGTGGCGCATTTACGTTGTAGATGTCTATGGGCTCCAGTAACCACTTAACACCAGGTGGACTGTGAGCTCGTCCACCCATGTAAGCAATAAAAAAATATATATAAGAATAAGTTTTCAAGCATAATTATGTAAGAATAAGAGCACGTCGCTCCAACAAAAGTACAATATTAGTCTAAACATACGTACCCGCCACAGCAGCAAACCCAAGGGCCAACAAAATAATGGTAGACCGCATATTCTTAGCCGTACTACTGACTGAAATTAAATTTAAAACTTCGCCATATTTATACTAAAATACTACTATTTACAATTGATAAAACATTCGCATATCGTTTAATTTTATTTTATCTCGGACATATTTATATCATTTAATTAATTAAATTTCTTTTACAACTATATCTATTAATATATGTTTATAATTTACAGACCGACATTTACAGACAGGTCTTCAATCGCTCATTTAGATTATGTAACATAATTATGCTAGAATTTGATGTAAGAGCAATTAGGCGATAGTTGTTACATTTCTTCGTAGAGCCCTTTTTATGCAGGGAAGTACACACGGTATGTGTCCATTCCGACGGCTTAACTTCCGTCTGCCATACCCTGTTGCATATCTTATGAAATATGTGATCACCCCGTTCTCTTAAGGCTTTTATTGTTTCAATAGGAATTGCATCTCTACCAGTCGCTTTCCTGTTTTTGAGATGTTGTATAGCAGCCCTAGCCCCAGACAGGACAATGCTCGACTACAAATCCCCATATTTTGGATCTGTACTTGCAAATTTCCGTGACTGTGGACCCTGGAATAACGATTGACTGTAGCTCTTCCATGTTTCAGAGATTTGGTCCAACTTTGTTATCAGTTCGTTTTTGTCATTTACAATAGCCCAGGTCTTAGATGGAAGTGATTTAGTAATGAATCATATTTTGTGTGGCTGACTCACATGTATTTATTTATTTTATAATATTTTATTAGAATTACACTACACAACAATACATACATACTTTATTTTATATCAACACATTCATTTATCACACAATCATACAAAACATTATTTACGCTAAACAAAATTAATTTACAAACAAAGTCAGGCGATAACTGCAGTATAGCGGCGACGACAATATTTCGCTACTACATTGGTGCATAGATGAACCGGTCGTCGCATTTTTACCGATCCACCGCCAACAGTTGAAATCTGACTTGCCAGCGCGCATCATGCGTTACCTATCTGTGCTACGCATTTTTAATTATTATTGCTTCTTGTTTTGTGTATCTGCTTATCTTGCTTGGACTATCTATTTCTTGTCACTTTCTCCTTTTTTGTATATTTTGTGTTCGTCTTAAAAAAAACTTTCTTTTTGTACTTTGGTGTTTGCAAAGACATTATAACACCAACCCAAGACGACTAAACTGGTGACCCCGACGTGCTCTGATCCAGCAGTACTGGCGACACTCAGACAGCATTCAAGCTCAACCTCGACTTACCGCAAGTTTCGAGCTCACAAGCTAATCTCAGCACGCACAACGATAATTAAATGACACGACCTCCAGTCTCGGAGGGAAGTTATGTGGCGATAGTCGTCATAGAACGCAAAATATTTGACAGATGCCTGAATCTCGCTTACGACATTTTCAAGATAAGCTTGCATATATGCAAGTTCCGAACAACAACATTCGGACCGTCGGTCTACCGAGCAATGTCACCCACTTGGTGGAAGATCTTTCCTTTCGTCGTTTAAGCCTCTCAAATTTTGTGATAGAGATCTCTAGATTCATGCTTCAGAGCATGTTTTTCGTCCTCTTTACAAATATTACGAAAATAAGAGCTATGATCTCGTCGGCAGATGACCTGAATATTGGCAGACAATACATTCAGTTTATTCGTGCCTATGCCTTAAGTTTTCTTTCGACGTCTTTCTTCTATTAGGAGAAGAGTACCATCGGTCATCCGGTGTTGGCGTTTGCGCTTTTCCGATATTGACTTGGACTCTATTACTGCATTTTGAATGAGGTGCTTAGCCTTGCTCCATAACATTTCCGGTGTAGACTCATTGTGATTTACGTCAGTCCACTCTCCGTACGAACGCCGTAGTAAACTTTGACCTATCTGTTACTTCGATCCTCCTTTGCGCTCTAGAAGATCGTGCAGCCTTGAGCTTCAATCGAATTTTTGTGATCAGGAGTTCGTGATCCGAACCACAACAGGCCCCAGGTAGTGTGTGGGCATCAAGAACAGAGGTGTGCCAAGGAGATCTAATTAGTGTGTAATCGATCTGATTACGGTGCTTTTCTCCAGGTGATTTCCAGGTAAACAATCTACGAGGGTGGTGCTGAAATAAGCAGTTCTCCACCGTCAGGCTATTTTCATTTGCAAACTGCATAAAACTTTCACCTCTTTCGTTTTTTTTTATTGCTTAGATGGGTGGACGAGCTCACAGCCCACCTGGTGTTAAGTGGTTACTGGAGCCCATAGACACCCACAACGTAAATGCGCCCCCCCCTTGAGATATAAGTTCTAAGGTCTCAAGTAAATTACAACGGCTGCTCCACCCTTCAAACCGAAACGCATTACTGCTTCACGGCAGAAATAGACAGGGTGGTGGTACCCACCCGCGCGGACTCACAAGAGGTCCTACCATCAGTAATTACGCAAATTAATTTTTTTGCGGGTTTGATTTCGCAATCCAAGCGTGCAATTCCTTATACAGTTGTTATACAAATTGGAGTTAGCGCCAATTTTCGAATTTAAATCTACCATGATAACAAGCAGCTCTCTGTTGGGAACTTTCGCAATCACTATCTGCAATTCTTTGTAAAAATTCTCCAAAACGTCGGGTAGTGCAGTGCTGGTAGGGGTATAAGCTTACAGGCGATGCTTTCAGTTACATAGATATGATGCAGTCTCTAACTGGCTTGTATCCTATCACAAATTTTTTCCGATGCCTTGCAACAAAAATTGCCATCCCTTTCTGGCTATCATTGTCATTGCCAGAAAAGTATACAGCATCGATAACCATGCATGCACCGCCGCGGATTAAGTATTATCCGCGCGTGCAGGTGAGGTTGACTATTGTGGCCGGAAAGATTAAAAAAAATTATCTAATGATTGTTTTTCGATTTCGTATTTTTTTTTATTGCCCTTGTAGGCAGACGAGTACACGGGCCACTTGTGAATGGTTACCGTCGCCCCTGGACTTCAGCAGTGCCAGGAGCAGAGCCAAGCCGCTGCCTACCTAATTATACATAATTATATATAATTTTTTTTACCCGGTAGGATAAAATTCAAGAATTATAGTAGTCAAAAGAGCATTTTTTTACAAGTTAATTCTTAATTATCTATATATTAATACGCGAAGCAAAAACTTTGTATCCCTTTTTACGAAAACTGCGCGGACGGAGGAGTATGAAATTTTCCACACTTATAGAAAATATAGAGAAGAAGTGCACAATGCTAATATTTAATTAAAATAATGCATAAAAGATACATTAAATCAATAAAGAAAACATTACACACACTATATACCATGTATTTGACGCACACACGCATGCATAGTATTTATTGTCAAACTTTTGTTGTCAAATTGAGATTAAATATTGTTTGTCTTTGTTAATATTTTTATAGTGTAGTCTTGACGAAATTTGTGATTATAGAAGTATAAAATACAATCATAATAGTGTACAAACTTACAATTCCAATTAATTATAGTCGAATTTCGACTACTGCGGGACCTCTAGTTTACCTAATTATTTAATTTTTAACTGATTTTCTTTTAATATTAATAGTTAATTGATATGAGTCAACTGTAAGAGAGAGATAGAGAGACAAAGAAATCAATATATACTAATACATGTCTCACTCATGCTCATGCGCGTGGATAATGCCCTCGCGCTCTTACGCACAGAGGTATTAAAATTGAATTTAGGGGACGATTGGCCCCTTGCATCGATCTGTCTTTTTGTAAAAGGTTTTAAAATAGTTGTCTGGTGGATATATATAAAAATGAAGCATCAGAATTTACGTGAAGTTAGGTAATTATTTTGGGAGCTTTAAAGCGTTTGCTAGGCCATTCGGCCGACGAAAAGTGTCTGGGAGTACTGGCGACTTATTTTTAAGGAGATTGCCTAAAATATACGTAAAAATCAGCTTTCAGAATTTACGTGAAGTACGTAATGATTTTATGTACCTTGATTATCGACTATCGATTATCGACTTGAACATCGACTTTCTTGGGATCCTATAAAATATGTTTTAATTATTATTTTTGTATGTTTTAAACGGAGTAGTGTGATAAAATAAGAAATTTTATAAAAGCAATCATATTAAATCGATATCAAAGTTGATAAATAATGTACAACCCAAGACAGATGGTTGAACTGACTGACAATGACATTTGGTGCGCTAAATATGGCGGATTTTCGACCTCATTAGGTATTTACGTATATTCATGTTTCACTTTATGTACGCACTGAAATACTGTTATATTGATTTCCTGCGAGTTACAGTGCTGAGTAAGAACGAAATAAATATATGTTTATGTGTGTGCCTTCAAAATGGGTGCCATTTATATAAGCAATTGTACGTATATAATAATATGTCGCGTCCCTACTATATAGGTCTATGATATTAATGGATATGAAAATGTCATTGATTTACTACGATCATTCATTGACAGTTCGGGTGTCATCGTAATCCGATAAAGGTTCCGAGTTTTCCCGAAGGAAAATAATTTATCACTACATCTGTAACATCGTTTTGCTAACGCTTGATTATAGTATTCAATTTTACGTACATCGTATGCTTATAAGGCTTTCAATGATATTAATTCTTAAACAAAAAATCCAAAAAACCTACGATATTTCGACATGTGAACTGCGAAGCTAAATTATATTCATAAACCGCATATTTTATAGATCACCTCGTCCCTCTAAATAGTGACCTTAACTACTGTGCAACAAAGTACAAATTCGACTGTAATCGAAAAAATTAAGAATGATATTAGCACGCTCCGACTCGTGAACAACACGTCATGTGACCATAATACAAATAAAATATCATAAAAAAATTGAAGTACCAGTACATTCACCTCATGGCAGATACGACTTGAGACTATTAAAATTTACACGGAACCCTAAAGCGATTGATTCAGTGAATCTAGAATATCTATCTCATATGTATATCAATTTAAAGTAAATGTTACAAAACGGTGAAGTAGATTATTACATTCAAAAATACTTGTCCCGACTTTCTGATTGATCTGAATTGCTCTTATTGGGTAGATCACTTACAGTCCACTCGCACATACAGTGGTAGTCATATAATTAGAAAGACTTCTTATGAATAAAGAAAGTTAATATTTTTTACAAATATTAAAATGTTCGTAAAAAATATACGCATTCAATAATTATAATTATTAATAATCATGCAATAATATAGCCACTCAAATAAAAAACTCATTAAATGTATAAAATATAAAACATAGCTCTTACTTTTAATTACAAAATAAGTCACACATATAGTAGTTTATTTTCTGTTACTATACGCTTCGACGCCCAATTTTACAACCTTTAAACAAGCCCCCAACATTTAAAAAACGATCCATAGCTCGATCTTTCTTTGAAACTGGAGAAAGACATTTCTTTCTTGGTTTTTTCTATTATTTTTTCGGCCATTCAAAATTTAATCTGAATCTAATTTTATTCAAAATGGGCAAAAATAAAAGTTGTGACTCGTCAACTAGGCAAATAATTGTTAATGTATATATAGATCATAAGTGGGCATACAGAAGAATATCTGAGCCTTTAAATTGTTCTGTTAAGAAAATTTTTAATGCAATTGATAAATTTAAAAACATGGAACTGTTGAAATCTTCTTAGAAAGGCTCGGCTAACAAGAACCTTCTCCCACAGAAGATACGCTAATCGTTCGTGTTGCTAAAAAAATCCAATTAAAGGCTCCAACCACACTCAAAATGACTGTTATTATTATAGACTATTAACGCGACAGCTTAATGCTCAATCATGGGCAATTGAGAACAGAAATGGGGAAATCATCACGGCGATCGATAAAGTTGCAGAGAGATGGAGTGAGTATTGCGCTGATTTGTATCATCTTGAGCACGCTATGCATGGTTCTGATCCTCTGGAAGGATGCAATATATACAACATGGAGCTGGTGCTGGATATTCTATACGCAGAAGTAGCTGCCGCTACTAGGAAATTAAAACCAAATAAGGCAGTCGGCATCGACAATATTACCGACAAAGTTTTGAAGAGCTTCGTAGAGAAGGCAGTTGCGAAACTTGTAGACTTATGCAACTCAATATGGCAAAGCTGTGAATGGCCAAAGGATTGGACTCACTTTGCGATACTGCTCTTACACAAAAAGGCACTACCAGAAGGTGTGACAATTATAGAACTATTGCCCTGATATCACAAACTAGCAAAGTACTGCTGCATACCACTTAAGGTTTACCAAACTTAAGGTTTAAAGACTTCCTAGACTAATTCCACAAGAACAAGCATAATTTGTTAGGGGAAAGGGTACTCGCGAACAGATACTCAACGTAGGGCTTATTATAGAAAAGTTCAATAAGTATAACATCCCGACCGTCCTATGCTTCGTCGACTACCAAAAAGCCTTTGACTGCGTTAGTTGGAAACATTGATGGTATGTGCTTAAGGACATGGGCATTCCCATACATCTGATCCAGCTGATATCCCTAGCGAGAACCGTGTACCTATCGGGATAGGAATCGGTACGTATCGCCCCAGCTCAATCAACCGAGTTCCGATTTGAGAAAGGAGTGCGCCAGGGTTGCAACGTCTCGGCCATACTTTTTAACATCTATGATGAATACATAATGCATAAAACCCTAGAAGAGTGGGATGGTGGCAGGACGTCTTGTGAGTCCGCACGGGTAGGTACCACCACCCTGCCTATTTCTACCGTGAAGCAGTAATGCGTTTCGGTTTGAAGGGTGGGGCAGCCGTTGTAGCTATAGTGAGACCTTAGAACTTATATCTCAAGGTGGGTGGCGCATTTACGTTTTAAATGTCTATGGGCTCCAGTTACCACTTAACACCAGGTGGGCTGTGAGCTCGTCCACCCGTTTATGAAATAAAAAAAGGTAAACTTCTTCTTGGATTTTTTTATATGCGAGTGAGTTTTGAATTCAGGCATTAGAAAGGCTTATTTTTAAATTCCGACTTAAAAACGTGAAAAGTGTACAACATTTCAATTTAAAATGTTTTTTCATTGGTCAAATTCCCTTAACATTTTGAGCACATATACAAAGACGAAAACTAAATTTCAACTACTCATTGTCTAAATTTCAATGCCTAGGAAGGGGCAATACCTTAGAAAAAATAAATGTTGTTTTTTTTTTTTTCTTCTTTTTTTTTCCTACCTATGCTGATAGCCTTGAGAGGCTATTTCAGCTTCGCCCTAACGTTAGTAGGTGAGCTCGCGGGGCTCAACCGGAGAGTTGCTAACACTGACCCTAGCAAGAGCAGTGCTTCGCAGAATCTACCACCGGATTGGAAACGCGACCCACTGAGAAGATCCGGCGAGAAACTCAGTGGGCTGTGTCTATGGGTTAGTTCGCTCGTCGAGCCCTTCGTTGCAAGCGACGGGTTCGACGAGGACGGTGACCGGTGCTTGTGGTGCCTAAAAGCACCGTTAATGGATCAGGAGGATCCGTAATGACGTGCTTTGGGCGACGTCGACGGTTTACCATTCGGTCTACTGGGTCGGGTATGTAATTTCCAGCGGCTACGATGAGAGGGTTCTCATGTCGTGCCGCCTTCTCAAAATGGCGCAGCGATGCCGACTGTAGATACTTACT
>NW_021011509.1:0-10686 GCF_003987935.1 Bombyx mandarina | reverse complement strand
ACACCAACAAGGACATTGTTGTGGAGGAGAGGACCACCGGAGTCACCCTGGCACTGGTCGCGACCACCAACGTCCAAAACACCAGAGCACAACATGTTAGCGGTGATAGAACGGTTAATGGGTCTGTAACGTTGGGCGCAGGCATTCTGATTGATGGTCCAGACCTGGACGTGACGGAGCTGCTCGGAACCAGACCCTCCGACCTGAAAATCGTGCATTATTCAAAATTATCATACTCTTCCTTAATTGTATCTGTTTGTTTGTGTTCGTTTAATGATCAATTAAATGGACAGAATACCGGACAAAATAATTTTGTAAAGCGATAATAACATTATTTAACTTACCGAAGTAGCACCCCAACCAGCAGCCCAAACAACTTGGTTATCACCAAGATTGTAATTGGCACCAGCAATATTAACAGGACGAACGTTGTTGTTCAAAACTATGTTGGTATTACTGCGTAAGATGCAGAGGTCACTGTCAGCTGTAAATCTGTTATAATTGGGATGATAGATAATTCTGTTCAAGAGATGTACAACACCCCCACTGTTGGCCCAGGTGGAACCAACACGAAAACGCCATGCATCCGTTCGATCACCGCTGAAACAATAATATTATTTACCTCGTAAAACTTTCTTTCAAGCTTAGAGGAGGGAAAAAAATGGAGGTGTCAGTATTTTCTGTGATAATTCCTTCAGAGTAATAAGATGTATTTACTTTTAAATTATAAAAAAAGAAGACAGAAAAATCAGAAAGTTTCGACTTACAATGTGCAATGAGCAGCAGAAAGAACAGATCTCTGGTTAAGAAGGTTTCCACCGCAATTCTGCCACCATTGACTCCAATTCCTTGTAAACAACAGAGAAACAATACCGGGGTACCGGTCAATGGTGGTTGTCGAGCCACCAATAATCCTTTGGGGGTTTGTTGGAACAGCTGAAACAAAAATAATCATGTAAATTAAATGTATCAACAGGAAATAATTAAACATCGTCTCTCGCGTTCGTACTTTAGGATTTATGGTATTACTGAAGTTAAGAGACGTTAGAAAATAAATAAACTAAAAATAAATAAATTAGATGGAATAATAAAGCTGTGAGCTGTTTAGTCCTATTAAATAAATTTTGTTCCAACTGTGAGCCATTGTTTTCAAAACTCAGCAAAAGAAATCTCATGTTGTGAATTTTATTAGATTTCGTGGCCTGTAAGGTAAAGACGTCTGGTGCATTCGTATCTAGCGTGTCTAGCGATGCACCGATATTCCGATCCCGCTGAAAAGTACCATTTTTTCTAATGAAATACATGCTTAACAAATGTTCACGATTGACTTCCACGCTCAATGAATAACATTGTGTAATAAAAATCAAATCCGAATTATAATTTACACTATTACTGGTGGAAGGAAGTCTTGTGAGTCCGCAAGGGTAATTACAACCACTCCGCCTATTTCTGCCGTGAAGCAGTAATGCGTTTCGGTTTAAAGGGTGGGGCAGCTGTTGTACAGTAAAAACTGAGTCCTTGGAACTCATGTCTCGAGGCGGGTGGCGGCATTTACGTTGTAGATGTCTGTCTATAAACTCCGGTAACCACTTAACACCAAGTACGCCGTGAGCTCGTCCACCCATCTAAGCAATAAAAAATAAATAAACAATAGTATAATATATAGCTTTTTCCTCTATACAAAAGATTCCTAGAAACAAAGCTAATTTATTTTATTTTTGATATCTCGGTTAAGAACAGCAATAAGACTACCGAATTTGACACCAGAGGTTAAATTTTAGTTTTTACATTAAGTGCAAGATCAACTAATTTTTTTTTTTTCATTTTCATCATTTAAGTCGTCCTAATTTAATTGCATAGCAGAAGAATAGAATATTTACTAGACAACATATAATATTCCAAAAGTATGTAAGATCAGGCATTTAATTTAAAAAGTTAATCAAGTCGTCGTGGCCTAAAGGATAAGACGTCCGGTGTATTCGTGTGTAGCGATGCACCGATGTTCGAATCCCGCAGACGAGTACCAATTTCTCTAATAAAGTACGTACTTAATTCACGATTGACTTCCACGGTGAAGGAATAGCATCGTGTAATAAAAATCAAACCCGCAAAATTATAATTTGCGTAACTACTGGTGGACCTCTTGTGAATGGCTGGCGCGGACCTCCTGGCTGAGCCTTTGCTCGCCTACCTGTCCTAGTGAAACTGGGAAGGCCTATGGGACACTAGTAATCCCTCATTCTTAAAAAAATACAGAGTGCCCGCCTACAAATAATAGTATAGTAAGTTTTACTCATTGGATGGAGCCCATTTTCACTTTACATTTTTGTTTTTTGTTTTTGAGTTTTCGTGCCACATCTTTTTCATCCAATACCTGCACCTCATCATTTCATTACTTTCGTGTGGAAGTCTCTTCTACAACAGTTACTTAGGTGGAATAAGAAGTGGGCAAAAACCCGTAATCTTTCTATTTAATTTGGTAGTTATATTATTTTTAATTATTTAATACTCAAAATACGAATTCCAAGTGCCTTTATTATAATTTTCCTCAGTACTTCTTTGTCCGTGTAAAATAGAAAAGACCTGAGGTATTTTAAGTAAATTTATTTGTAATCTTACGATAATGTTATTGGAATTTTGGGCGAGTTTTTCGTTTTTTATATTGACTTCTAAACTAACTTTTCTGCTTACTTAGCACAATAACTCTGTTATTCATTGAATTATAATTTAACCTATCTTCACGGTTTAATCCTGCGCTTATTAATTTCAGTAATTTGACACTAGTTAACAGACTATTCAGGTTTCAACGAATTTCCAAACTTTCTTTCTTTCTATTTAATTAATACCAACTGCCTAACCTCAAAATATTGTTCTTTCTGTATAAAAGGACGTAAATGTCAATAAATTATCCATAAAAAAATTGACGATATTGTGCACAACATATCGACCAACCTTAGTTCTCCATCGCAACTAAAACTACAGTAAATGCGCGATTAAAATAACAAATACGAGAATAAGCTTCGAAGGTGGTTAGTCTAGTCAAATAAGCGAAATGGGTCTCGCCGCGTGTCTGGTTGTAGTGTTGACCGCGGGAACCCCCCTACTCTGATCGGGTTCTGACCCCGGACGGAGATCGGACGTCGGGTGTAAGAGTGCAGGGGAGTCGTTTAGTGGGTGGGCCCTAAAATCCTTGGGCCCGCGATCTGCTCTCAACACCTGCAGATCGTTGAGTCTCACATACCCCGCGCGCCCCCTAGGCGCGGGGACCTCGTAGGAGGTTCGGACCACGACCCGAAAAGAAAAAAAAAGAAGTCCAATAAGCGAAACCCAAAGGAACTAATAATATCAACTGAATGTTACCAAATCTTCGGACAGTAAAAGTACGTGTTAATTTAATATAGTATGTAAGCTACGTAGTTGGAATTTCAATGTTTTGCAAATTAATCTTTCTTAAGATTTTTTGTAGCCTATATTATGGAGCTATATAAAAAACATTTGCGAATTCTGAGTGCAGGATATAAGAACAAAAAGGGAGTTGTACCTTTTTGATTTATTGATATTATTCTAAAAAAATACAGCCCTACGGTGTAAATACGGTAACACTTATAAGCTTAGATAAAATAATCCGTGATATGTATCCATGAAGATTAAAATAAAAGAACATACCTGCGACAGCAGCCAGACCAAGGGCCAACAAAATGATGATAGAATTCATTGTGCCTAACAAACACACTGAAACAAAATTCGAGGCTTCCTCATATATATATTCCAGCAATCTTGCATTGTCACTGTATATAGATAAATCATAGATACTATGATGTTTCAAATGCTATCTCCTAATTTTTTTATTCGATAATGAATAACTAATGATTAACAGATAACTATTTTACGTTCTAACGTTCTGGTATCACGTTTGTTCACAGTTCTACGTTTTGGTATCATTAAAAGTTTAAATTTTAAAGAAGATAATTCCAAATTCAAATTAGGAAAATGTGTTATTTTTTTTTTCGTACTGTCAAGATGAGTGAATCTAATGAAGAAATTCGATACATTTTAAAATTTTACTACAAAAAAGGTAAAAATACAACGCAAGCCGCGAAAAAAATTTGCGATATTTATGGACCTAGTGCAGTGTCTGTGAGAGAAGCACAAATTTGGTTGTTTTAAGCGTTTTCAATCCGGCAATTCTGATGTCAAAGATGCACGTTGCTCTGGTCGCCCTATTACGGATAAAATGGATGCCATTTTCGAAAAAGTGGAGCAAGGTCGGCATATCAGTGGTTACGACGTAGCTGAAGAACTGGGAATTGACCACAAAACAGCTTTGGCGCATTTGAAAATAACTGGGTACACAAAAAAGCTCGATATTTGGGTACCTCACGAGCTCACTGAAAGAAACCTAATGAACCGTGTACTCATTTGTGATTCTTTATTACGACGTAATGAAACCGAACCATTTTTTTAAGAAGCCGATAACTGGTGATGAAAAGTGGATCACGTACGACAAGAACGTGCGAAAAAGATCGTGGTCAAAGGCCGGTCAGGCTTCACAGACTGTGGCGAAACCCGGGTTAACAAGGTGATGCTGTGTGTGTGGTGGGATTGGAAGGGCATTATTCATTATGAGCTTTTACCACCAGGCAGAACCATCGATTCTGAACTCTACTGCGAATAAAGATGAGATTAAAGTAAGAAGTTGAGAGAAAGCGGCCGCAATTAATCAACAGAAGGGGTGTGGTTTTTCATCATGATAGCGGTAGACCACACACATCTTTAGCCACTCAGCAAAAATTAAGAGAGCTTGGCTCGGAGGTGTTAATGCATTCGCCGTATAGTCCTGACCTTGCGCCTTTAGATTTCCAACTATTTCGGTCTCTTCAGAATTCTTTAGGCAGTGTTAGGTTAACATCACGAGAAGACTGCCAAAATCAATTGTCGCGGTATTTTGATCAGAAGCTCCAAAATTTCTATAGCAACGGGATCATGCCCTACCTACAATATGGCAAAAAGCTATCGAACAAAATGGTTCCTACATACTTTAGTTAAATGTAAATAAACTATATTTAAAAATATTGTGTATTTTCTTAAAAAATGCGAAGAAACTTTTTCTCCAACCTATTAATATAATTTTAAATAAGAATTCAATATGTAAAGAACAGACATTTAAAGTTCATTTTTATAGTAAATTCGTTCACATAGAAATTAATTTTGTAATTTCATATTGTTCCATCTCTGTCGCCGCTGTTTTAATGACATTCAACATTAGTTTGAACTGCGTTTCAAGCAACGCAAGCGCAGAAAAAGTTATCTTTAAAGGAAGTCCACTTTCTTGCCATCTCCCCAAATCAATTACGTTTCCAATTCCTTTCAAATCTTCTCCATTTTCGTCATTTTCATCTTCTTTTAATATAGGGACTGGAAATAGTTTTGTGACATTAAAAAGATTTGATCCTTTTTTTTTGTGGCTAGTGTCTATTCTGTATATTGATTTTGAAATGATTTTTATCTACAATTTTATTGGGTCAAATTTTGAATTAATCTAATTTCTTCCTATTAAGTTTGTTTCCATTTTCTACGTATATATTTCATGTCTTAAAATTTCCAATTCTTGTCAAATAGTGTTATCAATAGTTATAGTATTTTCAAGTGCATCTTTCTGTCATTAATCCAATCAATCTTTGTTTTTCCTTGCTTTAGTTCATTTGGGAAGACAGTAACATCTGTGCTAAATAAAATGTAATCTCGCGAATATGTAGTAACAGAGCTATTAGTATCATTATTAATGCAGGCTCTTGTTTTTTCTTTTTTGTTTATTTTGCATCTAATTTTATCAGCTATAGTTTGATTCAGTATTTTCTTAAAACCATTAGAGAATGGTATGTTTACTGCGATGAAGACCATTGTTAATCGACTATGTTTTAGGAATTTCTTAAATTATGTGGATTATATTCCGGGGTATTCCAGAGATCATTTGGAAGCATTGCAAAATCCTCTGTTTTTAATTGTTTTTTGTAATAAATCTAATAAAATCATTTGCATTCTGGGTTTTTGAGATAATCATGAAAGAATATCTCGTAAAGTGATCCATTAACAGGTGTAAGTATATATTTGTTGACCTTCAACCTCCGAAACCGCCAATGGTGTCTATAGAAAATGTTTTGATGAGTTTTTTGGCCGGACCTCGGTGAGACAGGTAACCAAATTTATCGTGACTTTTCGATTTATTTTAATACAAGTCTTACAACTTCTACAGATATTCATATTATTATTTATTTATATATTATATTTATATTATATATTTATTTTAAATTTATTAGCTTTACACTTAGATAAAATTTTAATGTTTAATTATTATATATTGGAATATGGCTATATTGGAATATGGCTCCGTCACATGGAACCCCCAATATAATATTTATATTCAGCGACTAGAAAGAGTCCAAAAAAAGTTTTTTAAGCATCTTTTATACCATTGTCGTCGCTTTAACTCTCCAGAACCGACAGAATTTGTCTCTCTAGTCGATCGTAGGCTACTGAGGGATCAAATGTTTTTATATAAAATAATAAATAACGAGATTGATTCAAGCTATCTTCTTTCCAAAATTTCATTTAAATGTAGTCGTATTTCCGCGCGTTCTAAACAGACCTTCCACATGTCCACGGCTCGAACGAAATATGCTTCTAACTCTTTTGTCCGTAGATCTTGTAGGTTGTATGATGCTAAGTTCTCTAATGCTGATATCTTTTGCTTGTCACTTGTAGCATATAGAAAAGCTGTTTTGGAGTGNCCGCGCGTTCTAAACAGACCTTCCACATGTCCACGGCTCGAACGAAATATGCTTCTAACTCTTTTGTCCGTAGATCTTGTAGGTTGTATGATGCTAAGTTCTCTAATGCTGATATCTTTTGCTTGTCACTTGTAGCATATAGAAAAGCTGTTTTGGAGTGTTTATAGGGTGATTTGGCCCGATAAGTGTTGTAGTTTTATAGTGTGAGTTAATGTATAAAATGATATGTGCGTATTGTGTTACTTTTGTTTGTTTTTTTGTAATTTAAATCTCTAAATTTCTCTTCTTGTTCACTGTCTACTTATATGTGATTTTGATTGTGGAAACATATTTGGTTATTGTTTTAGCTATTTTTTTTTTAAATATTGTATGTTTTGTATTGTACTACTGTTTGTTTCCCAAATAAATAATTAAATAAATTATTTATTTTATTTTGTATCTACATAAACTATTATAGTTATTCGTGAAACTGAAATTTTAAATTAAAATTAATATATACCTAAATGTATTAATGTATTAACTAAAATAATTCCAATGTGGCACAAGTTTTCATAAACTCTTTTATGGAGTTTGATGCTAAATTCATCTGAGAGTTTTTTTTTTCTTTTATCAGGCTATTTTTAAGTGTACGTTATGTTTTTCGATCACTTTATTCCTATTCATTAGTATTTTTATTTTGATTTTAATCTATCAAAATATCTTCCAGTTTTACCACATTCACTACTATTAATTGATCATATGTGTTTTCTAAAGTATCTGCTTTCACATTTTGTTGCCCTAGGGCCTTCTGATCTGATGTCGCACCCGGACTCGATAAAAGGTAGCACCAGTCCGATGTGCGCAGCGCGCGATGGTAGTCAGAGCGATCCGTGGATGCCACCCCATTTTCTTCGTGACTGGAGGTGGAGGCGCTCATCGCTGCTAACGCGTGTCGTAGCAACCTCTCTAGGGGTAATGGTGCCTGGCGAAGGAGTGAACGTTCTATAAAAAACATTTCTTAATATTATTAAAAGTTTACTTCAATTAAACGCAATCCGTTAAACAGATTTGGAGAAAATTTCATTTCGGGAAAAGTTTTTACACGGGTGACAATAAGGGAGGGCATAAGCTAATTAAGCGTGAAGACGCTATAATCCAACTACTCTGAGCAGAGACGAAGGTGTTATACTGTCTCTAAGCTCTACAAAACTGGGTTATTGCAGTATTTGTTTAAAGTACTTTATGTTACTAGATATTATAACGTCGAGACGCTTGGTAATTAAATCAATAAAAAAAATCTTAATTGTTTTTATATAGGTGATATAATAACTACATTTTAGCAATTTATGTAGGTCATAAGGTTGTCTACCTTTAAATACATAAACGGACAAAGAGATATTTAGGTGGATCATTTGCAAGATACATGTAAATATTTGAATCTTGTATATCTAATGAAATGATAATCTTTTCATATATCAGTTTTAAGGTCTCAAGTATAGTTACAGCGGCTGTCCCGCCCTTCAAACCAAAATGCATTACTGCTTCACGGCAGAAAAAGGGTGAATTATATTATTACATAGCGTAATTTACATTCAAACATACTTGTCCCAAAACATTATGTTTGTTTTTTTTAATGATTCATGCATTACTGGTGGCCCGCAGGCCTTTCCAGTTTCACCAGAACAGGTGGGCGAGCAAAGGCTCAGCCAGGAGGGGTGGGATTTGCTAACAGCTGCCGAGCGCCTCCGAAGGAGACCTAACAACTCAAGAGCAGCTGCTTCGCGAATGAATCTACTACCGGATCGGAATCGCGACCCGCTGAGAAGATCCGGCGAGAAACTCCGCGGGCTGATGCATAGGTTAGGTTGCACGTCGAACTCTTTGCGGAGTTCGACGAGTACGGTTGCCGGGGTCCCTTAGGCTGCTTCTAGTATTAGAGCTGAAGGCTTAGAGTTAGGCTAAGAGTTATTGTATCTGATGGATCCGTAAGGACGTGTCTAGGGCGACGACGGTGACTGGCTGCTGCGTTATCAGGATTCCGGGAGTAGTCAGCGGCGACAACGATAAGGTGATTATCATGACGCATAGCCTTATCGAAGTAACGTTCCGACGCTGACTTCATGTGTTTGCGGATCGATTCGGTCGGCCCAGGTCGTCGTGTAGGTCGACGTTCCTCACGAACCACGGAACCCCGATGGCTAACCTGCAAAAGCAGGATTGTAGGGATTGGAGGATATCTATGTTTGTGCGGGTCGCGTGAGCGAACACCACACTCGCGTAAGTCATGACGGGTCTTATTTAAGTTTTGTAAAGTGTCACCTTGTTCCGAAGGGACATTCTACTCCGCTTACAGATCATAGGATAAAGTCGACCCAGAATAAACGCGGCGTGGTCACGAACTATTTTTCCGTGTGGGCGGAATGTCATCGATGCATCCAGGGTGACTTCCAGATACTTAATCTTCTTGGCCCAGGGTATAGGTTGGCCGAAGAGGGTGATCGGGGGTGTGATATTTCTCCTCCTAATGCGGGAGGAAATAAGCGGTGAGTTTCCCCTTTGAAATAACACTGCTGTGCTTTTCGCTGGGTTGATGTCTATGCATCATTTACGGAACCACTGTCCCAGGGGTTACGGCTGCGCTCTTGAGTTTCCTCGCGATAAGGGACTTGTTTCTACTGGAGTAGTAAGCCGTTGTGTCGTCAGCAAATAAGGCTAATAGGGTCGGCGGCTACCGGGGAATATCGTTGACGAATAAGCTAAATAGGAGGGGTGAGAGGATAGAGCCTTGCGGGACTCCAGCTGTGAGAGGTCGCGGGGAGGAGCGGGTTCCCTCGACTCGATATCGAAAAGAGCGGTTCGACAAGAAGTCCCGTATGATGAGCACGAGACTATCCGGCACGCCACTGTTGAATAGTTTGAAAATCAAACCGTTGTGCCGGACTTTGTCGAACGCTTTTGCGACGTCGAAGAAGAGAGCTCCCGTGTATAACGGTTTTGGTCGATTAAGTCCCACAATAATGTGCTCCGTGAGGCGGTGCACCTGTTGAACGTATGAGTGATTTGTATGGAATCCGAATTGTTCAACGATGAGAATGCCCTTGGATGAGACGAAGTCTCTGAGGCGTTTGTAGAGCAGATGCTCATACAGTTTGCCTAGAAACACCGCGGGAAAGATACAGTTCGCCATAGCGGCATTGAAAATAGAGGCCAACATCACGATGAGTTGGACGAGTAGAAGTTTAATAACGCGGTTGGATATACCGTCGGAACCGGGAGCCTTGCGAGGACGTAGATCTTTTATCAAGTCTTTAACTTCCATCGGGGCTGACGGTCAGTAACGCGTCCGAGGGTGGCAAGGAGGCTCTGCGTTCTACCTCACTGTCTACTAATTCTACATGAACAGGGTCCACGGATTGAGTGCTGGGCGTGCACTGGGTTTGCAATGTATCGGCCAGCAGCTCTGCTTTTTCGTCATCATCGAACGCCACGAATCGGCCTGAGGGGCCTACGAGGGGAGAGTCATATAACGAAAAATTTATGTTATTCGGTTCTATAAAATTATCTGCCTTATCTTTTGCAAATTCTAACCTCTTAAGAAGTGATTTTAAACGAGATATCGAAGTGATATCTATCATTACAAAGTCTTTGATGTATTCAGGTCGAATATTATGAAGCAAAATTTCTAATTATTGTTTTTCAGAGACGTCACGATTAAGGCTTGAGGAAATCGCCGGACTTCCGCCCTTCACTGGGGATGGAGGGCGGGGCATGTCGGAGTCGAACCGACTAAAACCTCCTGTCTCTCAACAACCAACGTCCAAACCTCGCATGAGACAAAACTCATGAAAAGGCAAAGGGGGGAAAGTGAAGCGTTTAGTGCGGAGCACATCTCTCCCATCACCCTCCCCCTCGGGACGCC
>NW_021011508.1:3026270-3177417 GCF_003987935.1 Bombyx mandarina | reverse complement strand
ACAAACAAATTGAACAACATAGTCAAAACTCTCGGCAGGTGAACACCAGAATTCTGGAGATGCTCGATGCTGAGTCCATCATTACCAGGAGACTTGCCTCTTTTCATACCCTTTATCACAGTTTTTATTTCTTTACATGTAAAATGAACTGGCAAACCTGATTGACAGAACTCAGCACCATTCCTCAACGACGCTGTCTTTAATGGAGAAATTACTTTAAAATGATCTTTAAATATATTTGCTATTCCAATGTAGTCACTCTCACCCTCCACGCTAACTGGAAGACTTGGTGATTTATCAAATTTTTTAGTACTCTTCCAAAATGATGAGAAACTTTTTTTTGAATGAAGAGAAGCCAAAATGTCCATTTCAATTTTTTCTTGGTTTTTAATGCACCATTTTAATCTAGATTTAAAGATTTTACGAGCTATTCTCATGTCCTCAAAAATAGGGCCACAGCTGGGTTGCCCATACCACATCCATAATTTAAACTTAATCCTTGCTTTTTTATGAAATTCTTTTACATGTTTATTCCAACCCTTTATATCTCTATTTTTTCCTATAATACCTCCCGGTACTTTACTATTACAGGTAGCATTACTCAATATATTTACAATTGTTTTATACATTTTATCTAACAAACTTTTACGGTGTAGATTATCACAAAATTTATCTGCACATAATTCAAAATCTTTTAAGAGGTCTAGGTTCTTCAATTCCCTATTACATAAATCTAAATATTTATTTATTTCATTTATATTTATTTCTCCCCAACGTATCCCATTACAAGCAACTTTAATATCACACTTTTTCTCTCGTATAACATTTATATCACATATAATTTTTAATGGAAAGTGGTCTGACCAGAATGAATCATAAATAATCTCAATATCCAGGATTGCATTAGACGCAGACTGTGTAACAAGACAGTGATCAAGCCAACGCTTGCACCCATGTGAGTCACTAATAAAAGTATAAGTTTGTGACAATGCACCAACATACTCTATGTCTGCAAATATTAATTCTTGCTCAGTACAAAAACCAATAAGCTCATAGCAAAAAGACTCACCAGGATGTGCGTTGAAGTCCCGCAACACAAACACCGTTTCAATATTACAATTTGTTATTAGGGAATACATTTCACCAAGACATTGTGTAAACATTGGTAAATTTTCATATGGTGAGTTCCACTCATAAATGTTTTGAATGTACTTCAACCCGATAATAAAGTTTTGAAATATCTCAAATGGATTTCATTTTATTTTGAAAAAAAGTTGTAAAGTCTTTAATGGAAAACCCTTATATCTCAAGACAGTGCAACAAATGCTGCAATATTGTCAATATGTTTCATTATAGTTGCAAGTATTTAATGACTAGCCGGCTATATTGCAAATGATTTATCCCGCTTTGATTTGAAGTAGCTAGTAGTAGCTTTTGAGTACTCATACGAGAAATTTTGAACGTCCTGAATTATGTAATATAGAAGCTAGTGCGTATAAAGATGGTAACCTTAAGATGGATGCTTGGGCTGTAATTGCCGCGAAGTTTGATGTAACGACCGAAGAGATAAGAGAAGAATATACCAATGCTTTGGCCCCAAGAAATAGTAACAACGCTTTCCATTTTACTGTTAACAGTAATCCTATCCGCGTTTGTAGTTTTTTTTCTTAATACGTTGTATATATCTGATCGTGTGATTCGTACGGTAAAAAGTAAGACTAACGAACATAAAGTTTTGAAGACTGATTTTAGAAGAATGACTTGTAACCATAAATCAGATGAGGTATTAATTTCTGACATCAAAGAATTTATTAACTCGATTCCAGAAACAGATTCCGATTACACACGCCAAACATCGATCCGTCAATACGTATCGAACTTTGCTAATACTTATACAAATATCTGCAAAGCAACCCGATTAAAAGCTATACGATTTATTAAAAATAGTGAGATTACGATATAAAATATTCTTATGAGAGTGAAAATTCGGATCATTTCCCAATTAAATATAAATTAATCTTAAGCAATCAATCAAATGTAATCAAATCTTAGTTATATTTTTTTTTTTCATTTTTGTTGTTAATGCACTGTCGATTGTACCTATAATTGAGGTGACATCTGCCATGAACTTTTGTCAATTGTTCAATGTTTTGTATCGATGATCACTTTGTTGGTGCAACAAATAATAAATAAATAAATAAAAATGGATAGCTGTAAAATCAAAAACAACTTATTAATATACGTACAACTCGATAAAATAATAATTTAAATATTACTGAAATACGTTTATTAAAAATATTATCCCCAAATGCTATTCTGGATATTACGAAAATTTGTTTAACTAATAATGAGTCTGAAATACTTAATGACAGTTCTAGAATTCTATTGATCATAACTTTTAACTTTTTGGATGTGCAGGGTTATAGATTTTAAGAATATTGTAGTAAACATCTGTAATTTTTCAGTACCATAAAGATAATAAATAGTAGGAAAGTAAAACCTATAAACCTATTTTGTTGTTTAGTACTTAGTGAGTTCGTTCCTATTAAAGTGTTAGTAGGATAAAGCTCCGCTACATTGTGTTATTGTTAAATTGCCATATCTATGTCGCCACTGACTTTGATTGTAATGAAATCGAAATAAAGTAAATTTTATCTAATCTAATCGAACATCAATCTGTCATAACTACCCGAACTTTCTTTTTCTAGGGTAACAACGACGCAACTGTATGTCTCAAAATGTTTTTTTTTTTCATTTAGATATGGATTATTAAAAAAAAAAAAGAGTATTTTCAAGCCCAGAGTCCAAACTGTAGTTCAAGTAAGTTTAGTAAAATAATAGAGATAGTCATTAGGTATTAGAAATATTTAGAATCTTCATTAGTATTACGAGAAAATCTTAAAACTTATAGTTTGCGCGTTCACTGCGAAGAAGGACCCCTTTGTCATGGCGCCGCAATTCCAAGGAGTATCCCTGCAACCTTCCGAGAGTATTGGGATACTTGGGGTCGACATTTCGAGCGATGTCCAGTTTCGGAGTCATTTGGAAGGCAAAGCCAAGTTGGCGTCCAAAATGCTGGGAGTCCTCAACAGAGCGAAGCGGTACTTCACGCCTGGACAAAGGCTTTTGCTTTATAAAGCACAAGTCCGGCCTCGCGTGGAGTACTGCTCCCATCTCTGGGCCGGGGCTCCCAAATACCAGCTTCTTCCATTTGACTCCATACAGAGGAGGGCCGTTCGGATTGTCGATAATCCCATTCTCACGGATCGTTTGGAGCCTCTGGGTCTGCGGAGGGACTTCGGTTCCCTCTGTATTTTGTACCGTATGTTCCATGGGGAGTGCTCTGAGGAATTGTTCGAGATGATACCGGCATCTCGTTTTTACCATCGCACCGCCCGCCACCGGAGTAGAGTTCATCCATACTACCTGGAGCCACTGCGGTCATCCACAGTGCGTTTCCAGAGATCTTTTTTGCCACGTACCATCCGGCTATGGAATGAGCTCCCCTCCACGGTGTTTCCCGAGCGCTATGACATGTCCTTCTTCAAACGAGGCTTGTGGAGAGTATTAAGCGGTAGGCAGCGGCTTGGTTCTGCCCCTGGCATTGCTGAAGTCCATGGGCGACGGTAACCACTCACCATCAGGTGGGCCGTACGCTCGTCTGCCTACAAGGGCAATAAAAAAAAAAAAAAAGTTTTCTAAAGTTATATTTTCGCGTACAAATTGCATAATAGTATTAATGATCATTTACTTGGAAAAAAGTTGTTTTCTGTTTGTCGTCGAGTGTTTTAAAAAAAACAAAATATGCTAAATTTCCATTAGATGAAGAACAATTTGCATAATTAGATATTTATAGAAATAAATTCTAGTAAAATTCCTAAAGGTTTAGTGCATTTTAACAAAAAAAAAACTTTAACAAAACATTGCTTAGTGATATAGATAACCAATCAATCGGATTTATCTACATCGATCTTCAGTTATATAAATTACTGGAGAAGGCTATGTTTAGCAGAGGACATCTACAGACTACGTTGATGATGATGATTTAAGGAATTATATGTATAATTTTTTTTTTTTATTGCTTAGATGTGTGGACGAGCTTACAGCCCACCTGGTGATAAGTGGTTACTGGAGCCCATAGACATCTACAACGTAAATGCGCCATCCACCTTGAGATATGTGTTGGAATATTTGTTAAGAATAGTTTCTAAATACTCTGGTACATATTCACTTAAAAAAAGTGTATAACAAAAAATTAAATACAACTCCGTGATGGCTGATTAAAATTATTTATTTCTCTGATCGTTATAACGCTGCACAAAAACCAACAGGTTATGGGCCCAGAGTACCCAGAGTGCATAGAAATTTCGCAAGGTGAGAAAAATAAGTACAAATTGGAATATAATGTAAAAATAATAGGGTCCATTGTTGGAAATATTTTGTAAAAAAAATGGCGTCAGCAGTGTCAGTAACAAGCACCATAAATTGTTACCCACATCTAAACGTGGAAAATTACAATAGCTGGAACTTTCGACTGAGATGTCTATTAGACGAAAAATCTTTATTAGATGTAGCGTCAAGTGGCGTTATAGAATTAAAACAAAAAACTGCTGATGCGGCTGCAAAAGCCCTAATAGTAAAATGTGTACCCGATAAGTACTTGGACATAATAAAAGATGCAACAACTAGCTACACAATGTTAGCCAGTCTGGATAAAGTTTTTGAGAGAAAAGGTATTTTCACTAAATTACACTTGCAAAGAAAGTTATTGTCTCTTAAGCCGAGGGATGATAAATTGGAAGACTATTTCATGAGATTTGAAAGTCTGGTCAGATAAATAGAAAATATTGATAAAAAGATGGATGAAGAAGATAAAATATGTTATTTGCTGACGGGTATGTCGAAAAAGTACAACACAGTGATAACTGCTATTGAAACAATGTCTGCAGGTAAAATTGACATGAAGTTTGTGAAGGCTCTGTTATTGGACGAAGAACTCAAACTGATTAATAAAGGTGAAGAGTATGATACAAAGAATGATGTAAGTTTTACTGCCTCAAGTGTAGAATGTTATCGTTGTCACAAAAAAGGTCATTTTGCACGTGAATGTAGAAGCAGAGGTCGTGGCTATTTAAGGACAAACATTAATAAAATTAATAAACAATAATAAAGGAATATGTGGTAAAAGAACTGAAGAACAAAATAATATGACAGAAAGCATCCCAGAGGATAAATATAATTTTCTAGCAATAACGGAGTGTAATCTAAGTAGAGAAGGGCAGTTTACACCCTTTATTTACTCTTGCATAAGCAACCGTACAAACTACAATTATTTTATTGTACAAAATGGGCCAGCTTCTACAAGTGATATAAAAAGAAATAAATTAAGCAAAATGTCAGTAAAAATAGTTTCCACCATAGGAGATGGATTGAACTCGAAAGTAAAATTATAAATTAATTTCATTTCTTAAAATCAGACAGTTAGCAGAGATTGAGAAACATTAGATGTGTAAATGAATACTTAATCACATTGTCATCTCTATAAGCTAGTTGGCACTATTTACATTTAGTAAAAAAATATATATATATGAACCTGCGTCAATTTAATCAGGACGCATTGGAAAATTTATACGGCCAAATACGTCAACATTGTCCTACTAATAGAAATTGAAGTTTGCAATTCTAACACCAGTGCACTACTAAGCAGAGGGCGCAACTGCCAAAAGGATAATAATGAAAACATTATAGACTTTCAGGAAATTGTTTTTCCGAATAAAAAATATCAGTCTGTGAAACAGACAGAAAGTGCAGCTGATGACGATTGTGACCACTTCAAAAACGATGATTTTCAAGATGTTCCTGTTTTGCACTTAGCTGATAATATTGAGCAACAAAATTACTTGACGCACATGGAAGACAAATTCAAAAATTTTAAAAGCAGCCCACAGTATATGTGAGCCACTATTTAGCTTCTGTCCTTCTGAAAGGCGTGGACTGTCTGCGACAAGTATTTTTGATGAGAAAGTGAAACCAAATATCCTCTCAAAATATATGCAGCTACTCTAAAACAGAAATACTTGCAAATGTTGACTTGTCGTGGATATGTGAGGAACACAAAAATGTAATGGTGGAAAAATTATTGCAACGCGTAAGTCTAGTTTTTATAAGAAATCACTGTAACTTAACAAATCATTCATTTGCGCTCAGTGAAGAGGCCTCTGCAGATAAAGAAGGCACAACAGCAAGGCGTTGCAAAATAAATATTTTTAATATATTTTTAACGGCCGTCTGGTGTAGTGGTAAGTGACATGGTCACTACACAAGGGGGTTGCGGGTTCGAATCCCGCCAAGGGAAGATATTTGTATGATAAATATAAATGTCTTTTCCAGGGTTATGGATGTCTATTAAATATATGTATGTGTATAATAAAAATCTTACAATTATATCCGTTATCTGGTACCTGTAACACAAGTTCTTTACGAACTTATCACGGGACCAGATAACGTGGCGTGATTGTTTTTTAAATAACAAAAAAAAAAAAAAAATAGAATTGCTTATGTAAAGTATATTCTTAAGTCTTATGTGCCTGAACAAGGTTATGCTGTGTTTCAAATATCAATGTATCATCATCTGCCTAGCCTTTTCCCAACTATGTTGGGGTCAGCTGCCAGTCGTAACCGGATGCAGTATTTGTAGTGAGGTGTGGGGACTAGATGTTGTTGATTGAAACACGTATTGTCCGTGCGACGACTTTAATTAAACTGACTTACACACTACACCACAGGGGTACAAGGAAAAAAAGGAAAAAAAATTAGTAATAACCTGAACATTTTTTTTTTTTTTTACATAAACCATCTTAAGAAAAACTTATTATAGTAGTACATAAGTGATTACTCTTAAATCTTAATGCTAAAATTCAATTAATACTAAACATATTAAACATTATCTTTAAACAGCTTGGTTCTATTTTTATGCACAACTTCTATCTTATTATTTTTCATAATTTTTACATTAGGTTCCAAATCTTCAATTACAGTAAATGGGCCGATATATAATTTATCTAACTTTGTTGCAGGTTAATTTTTCAACAATATTAAATCATTTTTCTTATATAATACCTGATTTTTATTTTTGTCATAAGTACATTTTCTTACTTGTTTATTTTGTAACAAATTATTTCTAGCGTCTCTCTGTGCAACTTGCAAACGATACCTTAATTCTAAACTATAGTTATCTGGATTATACAAAGGTTCAACGTTTTTACTTATTCTACTCGGAATTTCACAAGGTTTCCCAAAAACTAACTCATATGGAGCATATTTTGTAGAAGAATGTACAGTGTTATTAAAAGCAAAACACCAGAACGGAAGCCAGTGGCTCCAAGTTTCAGAAAATTGATTACATTGTATTCTCAGATATGCACCTAAATGTTTATGTGCATTCTCAAGAGAACCTATTGATTCATGATGGTATGAAGTTGAATTTAATTTTTCAATCCGCAAAAGAGTACAGACTTCTGTCATAGTAGATGACATGAACTCTGTTCCTTTGTCAGTGGCTATCTGTTTCGGTATTCCGAACCTTAAAATAAAATTGTTAACAAATGCTCTAGCTACGGTTACAGTTTCCTTATTTTGAAGAGGGTACGCCTCAACGAATTTAGTTAATTCGCACTGTAATGTAAGTATGTAACTATTATTATCTATATCTTTATCCAATGGACCAACTAAATCTAAGAAAACTTTTTCAAAAGCATACGAAGCTGTGGTTGTTATTACCATAGGCTCCTTAGTATTTCTTGAATGCTTTGAAAATTGACATTTATCGCATTTACTTACAAATTCTCTAACATCTTTCTCCATTTCTGGCCAGTAATATTTCCTCTTTATGTTATTAATCATTCTGCGCACACCAGCATGACCACTTGTGGGCAGTAAATGATAGTCATTAATAATAAACCTTTTATCATTTTCGTCATTAATTCTTTCAACACCTCGCAAAATACAAATGCGTGGACCGGTCCACATTTCGTCATTTTTAATCTCGTCTATTAAGTCTTTAATAAATAACGCGTTATTATTTCCTTTTATTATACATATTTTACCTACGTCGACGTTTTTACAAAATTGACTTAATTTCTTCACAAAAACGGCTCGCGTGTATTGCGCTTTGAAATTAAGGTTAATTAATGTATAACGTTTTCTTACTTTGAGAAAATGCAAAACACTCGGTTTCTACATTTATATTATTTTGTTTCTTTAATCTACTGATTTCCTTTCCTTCTACTAAAACCATCTCGACAGCGTCACTCGGTATCCGCAACAATTCCACAACTTTCGGGTGATCAGTTCGATTGTCCGTTTCATTGTTATTGATATGAGTTTCTGTATCATCCTCCACGTCGCTTATTTTTTTCTTTTGTGCTCTAGTCATTACTGTTAACAATATTGAGTTCATACATTTTAATTCGTCCGAGTTTGTTGGTAACCTAGACAATGCATCCGCTACGCAGTTATCTTTTCCATTAATATAAGTGATATTAAAATCGTATTGTTCTAATGTTAATCTATGTTTTAGTAATAACGGTTTATGGTCAGTCATAATTGTGAATTTTTTACCAAAAAGATATGGTCTAAAGTACTTTATTCCCCACACGATTGCTACTAATTCCTTTTCTATTGTTTGATAATTTCTTTCGGCTTTGTTTAAAGGTCGACTTGCATAAGCAATCGGTCGCATATCTTTATTGCAAAGTACTGCTCCAACAGCAATACCTGAAGCGTCTGTTTGCAGAATAAACTCATTTTTGTTCGAAAAATCTGGGTATTATAAAACGGGTGGTGATATTAACAATTTTTTCAAAATTTGAAATGACTTTTCACATTCATCAGACCAAACAAAAGGCACGTTTTTTCGACATAAATTATTTAATGGAATAGTTATCTCGGCAAATTTTTTAATAAACTTTCTATAGTAGTTACAAAATGCAACAAAGCGTTTTACTTCATCTGTATTTTTAGGCTTAGGGTAATTCTCAACTATTTTAATTTTGTTTTTATCAGGTAAAATTCCTTTTGCTGATACTGTATGACCTAAATATAATAATTCTTGTTTTAAAAAATTACATTTATTGGGATTTAATTTTAAATTTACCTTTCGAAGTCTTTCAAAAACATTAATTAAATTTTTATTGTGACTTTCTAAATTTCGTCCAAAAATTACAAGATCATCAAGATAGATAAAACATTTCTCATAGTTTAATCCTGACATAGCTATAGTCATAGCTCTTGAAAAAGAACTAGGGCTGGTTTTAAGACCCATTGGCATTCTTTTCATCTGGTATTGTCCCGTATTAGTTGTAAATGCCGTAAGTTTTCTAGACTCTGGACTCAAGGTCACTTGGTAATATGACTGGCTTAGGTCTAAATGACTAAAATAAACTGCACCCGAAAGAGATTCTAAAATGTCCGTTATATTAGGCAATGGGAATTTATCGTCTTGAATAATTTCATTTAATTTACGGTAATCAATAACTAATCTCCACTTTTTATTAGTATTGTCGGACTTTTTTGGTACAAGTAAAATAGGACTTGACCATTCACTTTGAGTTTCTTCTATAATATCGTCTTTTAACATTTGCTTAATTTGTTTACCTATTTCTGGTTTTTGACTATTAGGTAATCTATATGGTTTTGTATAAATAGGATTGGCATTTGATTTTAAATAAATGTTATGTTCGTATGCATTAGTAGTTGTAAGCTTATCTCCTGGTAAATAAAATATATCGCTATACTTGACAATTGGAAATGGGACATCAATATATGTCAGTTTAAAAGTATTGTTTTCTTGATCTTAAAATACTCAAATATTGAGTCTGTACTTTCAGTAAAGAATACACTATGGTATCCTCATTAATTTGGCTCTCTATGAGCTTCTTATTACAGGAGTGTCTGTCTAATAATTTGGGAAAGGAACAAATCCTAGTTGAAACAAAAGCTCCGATAATTAGAGGTGCTCTAATAGATGATTACACAGATGAAGCATTGGTCATTAAATTAACTCCCCCTGAGAGAATGATCAATGATGCCCTACAAACTGTAGATCGGAGTAAAACCCCTGTGTCAATATATAATAGTCTAGTTTTACAATTCGGGTATCTTGAGAAGATCTATCAACGGCAATATAATGATGTACTTGAATCATTCCAACAAATGATAGTCACTCCATATCCAACAAAACAGTTAGGTGAAAGGAAAACTTTTGACATGACTCATCTTTCCAGAACTAAGAGATCCCCTCTTAGAGCTTTAGTGGCATTCCTGCGAGCGGTAAGACCTGTAGCTCGAGTTAGTGGGAAACTTACAAAATATGGTAAATTCAATATGCAGGGTATGTTTCCTCTGCAGGAGTCTTCGCTTATGAAATGGCAGACATTTTTGGAGCTATTCCTGATCAGAAGTATAATGAAATTACGCGACAGATTCAAACACTTTATGATAAGAGAGAAGAGGACCTTAAAGTAATGGAGAAGATATCTCTGGTGACTATGTCACTTAACGACCAAATAAGAGATACTACAAGTGAATTCAAAAAATTAATTTCGGAGGTAGACACTTTAACAGAAATTAAAATTAGAGGATCACATTTATTAACAAATTACCTAAGTCAACTAACTTTCTCACTCATGATCCTTCTTCAAGGGAAAATCCCTCCCTTTCTTATGAGTCTAGAAACTCAAAGAAATTGGCTTGAACAAAAGATTAGCTCCGGTCTTCTCCTATATATATCGTCAATATCTCCTCATCTAACTACTTCTCTCAAAGCTATTGATGAGACAAATGGGCAACTTATTATTCAAGTAACAGTTCCTCAACCTGAAACACGTATTGTCTGTGCGACGACTTTAATTATACTCAACTGACTTACACACTACAGTAGTAATTCAAATGTCTACGCCAATCTTTCTCAAAGTGGGCAATAACGCGCCCTTGGGGGCGTTTGAAACCTAGAGGGGGGCGTTAAGCGGCCCAGAAAAACTGGGGGGCGTTGATGTGGGTGGTGCATAATTTGTAAATTCATTTACTTTATATAGTAGTTTATTTACTAAAATTAAAACCCACCTACTATATAATATCGGCAGACGTGAGTTCCATAATTTTCCCAGTTTATCAGTATCCTGCAACAACGACGACTTGCTAGTCTACTGCCAACATTTGGAAAATCTTCACAGTGATTTCATTGATTGGAAATACCAGACTGGGTGTTAGATCCTTTTTTCAATGTCAACATAGCAATATCACCCCAGTTGGAAGAACTTATAGAACTGATAACGAACGAGGAAATAAAAATCAAATACAAAAATGGCTACCAACAATTTTGGCTAACAAAGTCAATTCCGCAGTTGTACCCTAGATTGTGGTCTATCGTTGAACGATTTTTTATAGCATTCCCATCGTCCTATTTGTGTGAACGTGGAACTGTGACAACGCTGCTTACTAAAAAGAGAAATCATTTGCAAGTTACCAAACGCGGCGACTTACGACTGTTGTAAAATAGAACCTGATGTCAACAAAGTTATTGACATAAGAACAATCAGACATTAACATTAGAACTTATATCTCAAGGTGGGTGGCGCATTTACGTTGTAGATGTCTATGGGCTCCAGTAAAACTTAACAACAGGTGGGCTGTGAGCTCGTCCACCCATCTAAGCAACAAAAAAAAATACTAAAAAAATATTTCGTGTAAAACGCATTATGCGAAAAATCAGAATTGAAGGTAACATATCCTTCCAACCCACGCAAACAGTGGCGATTACCTTTGCGAGTTCAGCTTCGTTACCATATTACGTATACCTGAAGATATGGAGATTGCCGGTACTGCCTATCATTCCTCCGGTAAAGCAGTGTTTTAAGTGCTTGAGGTACGATCACCTATCTAAATACTGTAAAAATTCTGAAACGGTGAGGGACACAGTTTCAAATCTGCACGACTAGCTTTGAGAAGGCTGTTTGTGTGAACTGTAAAGGTGTACACATAGCCATATCTGGTAAATGTCCGATCAAGCAAAGAAAATAATAGAAAAGAAAAGAAAAAAAATGTTATTCAACGCCTTTTTGCGGTGATTTTCAATGAAAACAACTTTCCAGCTTCGAAAAAGATCCTCAGGATACTCCTAAAGTTATATTGTCTGACAACCCCACACAACGTGGTCTCGCCTTGTCGTGGCGGTGCCGGTTGCTGGTTGCCATGTCCCCGGCTGCCTTTTGGTGGCTACAGGGGAGGTCCCTCCAGAGGAGGGTACCGGTTTACCGGCGTGGCTTCGTAGAAGCACACCGCAATCCCTACCGAGTAGAGGGGACGGGGGCTGCTGCCTAGCAGGGGCCGTGAGGATGCAAACCTCTATAAAAAATGCCCCAATCCCATGTTTAATGACACCTGAAGATGGGATAAATGGCTAGCTGGAGGGAGTCTAGTCCCAAGGGTTGTCCCATTCCGTAATCCCCACTTGGTGGGGGGCGGGGGCCGCTGCCTAGCAGGGGCCGCGAGGATGCGAACCTCTATAAAAATGCCCTGAATGGATGAGTGGCTGGCGGGTGTCGTCGTGAGGGCTGTCCCAGGGGACCGACCCATGGTTAAATAACAAAGGAACAAAAACAAATGATGACAGTTTTTTTGAAAAAAATACCCCAGGAGGGTATCACATTAAGTGGAGAATCCCTCATTGCTTCCAACTCAGTGAGAGCACGCAGCCCCGCGTATTCTGGGGGGAGCAAAGCATGCTATGACGAAGGAGGCTGTGCGACGGGCAGTGGAAAACCGGCGAAGAGGTGCCAGCGCTGGATCGACGCGCGTCAGCGACTGCGAGGCAGCTGGCCGGAAAGGGCCAATCGCCGAGAGAGTTAGGCGGAAGAGGAAGACGAGGGGAGTTTCTTCACGCGAAGGGAAAGGGGGGCTAACGTCGTCTTCTGGCGCGGATGCCCCGCCGGAGAAAGTAGTGGTACTCTCCGATGCGGCCTCTGCTGCGGAAGAGATGCCACCCCCTAAAGGAAGACCTGCCCGGAAGACGGGCACACCGTCACAGGCACCGTCATCGGCGTCGATGTCCGTCGCTTCACTAGACGGACGGATGACAGAGGGCCATGAGGACCGTCAAGTCGTATGCGGCCAACGGCACTAAGACCAAAGCCGCTGGCCGCAAGCTGCGAGAAGTGGTCTCGCAAGTCTCGAAGGTTCTGCCTTCGGTTGCTTCCGCCAAGGACCAGGTGATACAGCTGATGGCGGAAAATTCAAGGCTTCGAGCACAGCTACAAGCACAGCAGCAGCCCGATGACGAGGTTGCTGCTTCCAAGTGGGGTAAACGCGACGAGGTCGTCGCCCGCATTGCCACATGCCGCTGGGTCGCGGACTCCTCCGGCATATGTGCCGGCGGTGTCACCGCGGGACTCCGTGGTCCCCGTCCCTCAGCGCCAGCAGGCGACCGGTGACCTCTGCTGCCACCATCGCGTGAAGTACAGTAGCGTTCGCGTCGCCGTGCTCTAGGGGAACGACAACCGTCGAGCGGCAGCAAACATCCGCGGGGCCACGGACCCTGGCCCTGCCAGAATCGAGTTACTACAGCCTGGACGAGATTATGGGCCGCACCGTCCAGGCTGTAATAGAAAGGCTGAGTGCCGGGCTGGCGGCTCTCGAGGCGAGACTTATTGTCTCTGGTGACGCTGAGCAGCCTGCGTCTGCACATGCCACGGTGTCGGGTGCTCCAGCCACCGTAGAGGCTCCAGCAACTAGGTCGGAACCGGGACGAAACAGAACCAAGCGGGGGGGCAGTGCTAACGCGAAGCGCTCGTTACAAGCACCTCAACTCCGTCCGCTGCCTCCGCCCCCGTCTAACATGGACGAAGGGTACGTTCAAAAAATTATACGATCAAAAAGAAAAAAGAAAAAGAAAGTCGTGCGCAAGAGATACAGTGAAAATTAAGAAAATTGGACAGTACACAGAATAAGAAAGAAGATGTTAAAATTACACAAACTGCATCAGGCGGAAGAAACGGCACGTTTAGGAACAAGGACATGGCATTTCATGAAAATACTAGGAATATATTGTTAGGAGCAGTGGTTGGACTGTTGCTACTTGCAAGTCTATTTGGGTTTTATAAATATTACAAGAAAACACAAAAAGTAAATCCAGCAAGAAATAAACCTGAGAATGCTACGCAGATCGGTTAGGCTGCAACCTCCAAATGGAATTCAGAATCAAGCTGTGTTCGCGCAATAAATCTTAAACCTCAATAAATAATTTTATATTTTTTATGTATGATTAATGTCATAGTGTCACTTGTCTGTCATTGTTTTTACTTATTCCAATTATTACATCTTTATGGAAAACGCAAGCGTATTTTAATTTACTCGATTTATTAAAGAAAATTAATAAGGAAATGAAACCCATTTGCCGAAACACTGGTCCTAACGAGCACGGATTGAAGAATCATTAATAATGTAATATATGGATTGCGAATATAATAATGGATGAAGATCTCAATCAATAATCGGCGTTTGGGTGGAAGCCATATTTTTAATATCTTACTGCGTGAATTTTCGGTGGTCTGGATAAACTGGGGTTGACGACACTAGTTAACACAATGCCAGACGAAAAGGTGGTAACTCTTATTCGCAAAAGGGCGAGTTATAAAGGTAGACTCACGTTATTCTCTAACTATTTAAATTGCCTTAAACCTTCTCTGAGCATTTCAGAGGTCAAGGAGTTGCAGTTCCGAATCACTAGGCTTGAATCGTTGTATGCACAATATGACGAGGTCCAGCTTGCCTTGGAATGCACTACGGATAATGTAGAAGCCCAACTATTAGAACGTAGCGAGTTTGAATCTCTTTATTATAAAACATTAGCCGAGGCTCAGAAAATTCACAATGATCACATTAAAAAAGATACAGTTGATTGCGAGGTAAGCTCACACTCTTATNAAAAATAGGGGTTGATCGTAGAGGGGTGAAAATTTCAAAGTAATATGAATTTTTTTATTCTACGTCATGACAAAATAAAAACAAAATTCTCGCAAAAAATTTTAAAGTTTTTAATTATCAAATAAAAAATAAGGGTTGATCGTAGAGGGGTGAAAATTTAGGGTTGTATGCATTTTTATATGTTGTATCATAAAAAAATAGATATAAAATTTTTTGTCTAAAAAATAAAATAAAAAATTTAGGGGTGGACTACCCCTAACATTTAGGGGGATGAAAAATATATGTTGGCCGATTCTCATAGATACCGGATAAGCACAAAAAATTTCATCAAAATCGGTCAAGCCGTTTCGGAGGAGTATGGCAACGAAAACTGTGACACGAGAATTTTATATATTAGATGTATGATTAATGTCATAGTGTCACTTGTCTGTCATTGTTTTTACTTATTCCAATTATTACATCTTTATGGAAAACGCAAGCGTATTTTAATTTACTCGATTTATTAAAGAAAATTAATAAGGAAATGAAACCCATTTGCCGAAACACTGGTCCTAACGAGCACGGATTGAAGAATCATTAATAATGTAATATATGGATTGCGAATATAATAATGGATGAAGATCTCAATCAATAATCGGCGTTTGGGTGGAAGCCATATTTTTAATATCTTACTGCGTGAATTTTCGGTGGTCTGGATAAACTGGGGTTGACGACACTAGTTAACACAATGCCAGACGAAAAGGTGGTAACTCTTATTCGCAAAAGGGCGAGTTATAAAGGTAGACTCACGTTATTCTCTAACTATTTAAATTGCCTTAAACCTTCTCTGAGCATTTCAGAGGTCAAGGAGTTGCAGTTCCGAATCACTAGGCTTGAATCGTTGTATGCACAATATGACGAGGTCCAGCTTGCCTTGGAATGCACTACGGATAATGTAGAAGCCCAACTATTAGAACGTAGCGAGTTTGAATCTCTTTATTATAAAACATTAGCCGAGGCTCTGAAAATTCACAATGATCACATTAAAAAAGATACAGTTGATTGCGAGGTAAGCTCACACTCTTATCATAAGTTTATTAAATTACCGACTATTCAATTACCAAAATTCAGCGGTTCTTATGTAAATTGGTTAGAGTTTCATGATACCTTCGTGAGTCTTATTCACTCCAATGAGGATATGAATGATATAAATAAATTTCATTATTTGAGATCCTCATTAGAAGGTTCAGCTGCCGTGGTGATCAATGCTATTCAGTTTCCAGCTGCTAATTATATAGTGGCATGGAATTTACTCTGTGATCGGTTTGACAATAAACACCTGTTGATACAACACCATATTTCAGCACTATTTAATATTGAAACTATTAGTAAGGAGTCTTCTGTGAATTTAAAAGGGTTAATTGACCAAATTAATAAAAACTTGCGTGCCTTGGAGTCTCTAGGTGAACCTGTCAATTACTGGGATACTGTACTCATTTATATTATTACCCAAAAGTTGGACAGTAAAACTTATCGTGAATGGGAAGAGTATAAGGGTCGCCTTGGCAAGGACTCCAAGATTACATTTACTGTGTTCCTTACATGTATTAAAAATCGTGCTGAGTTAATTGAAACTTTAGAAATGTCACATTCAACAATTAGTAAATATTCAAACAATTCTAAAGTTAGAGCAATGGTGATTCAGGATTCTAATAATAAAACAGATAATAACAATCAGTTGAGTGATATTCATATTAAGCCCAAAAAGTGTGCAAAATGTAATGGTGAGCACAATCTAAGCAGTTGCTCTCAGTTTCTGGCTTTGAGTAATGAAGCACGTTTGCAATTATTACCAAAATATAAGGTTTGCTTTAATTGTTTTTCTTCAGGATATTATGCTAATAATTGTAAAAAGTCTGGATGCAAAATATGTAGGCGTAGGCACCACACTCTAATACATGTCGTAGATCCTAGAAAAAAGTCTGAACCGACTGTTTCTTCTACTGATGGTGAGGTTACGAACAGTTCTCTAGTCCCATCAGCTAATAGTGCAAATGTATCTCTATCTGCCAGTGTAGAACGTGGTGATGTATTGCTATCTACGGCATTAATTAAAATGACAGGTAAATATGGTCAACAGTATGTTACTCGAGCAGTGCTTGATAGTGGCAGCACATCATGTCTAATGACTGAGAAGTTATACAGCCTACTTGGTTTAACTGCTGAAGCTGTGAATAATTCTTTATTGGGTATTAATAACTCATCTTCACATATTAATAAAATGTGTTCTGTGTCTATAAAATCTTTGGATGAAAATTATTCAAATAAAATTGTTTTGTTCTGCCGTTGATTACTAATGATATACCAAGTAAACATATAAACTTAACAAAATTACAAATGCCATCTAATATTTGTTTTGCTGATCTAAAGTTTCATTCCCCAGCACCAATAGATATGTTGTTGGGAGCTGACATTTTTTGGGATCTATTGGGGACCCAAAGAATTAAGTTGGGAGAGGGACAGCCTATCCTTTGCGAGACTAGATTAGGCTGGTTAGTTTCTGGCCCAATTAAGGTTAGTCATACACCCAACCCATTAAAAACGTTACAATGTAATTTTACAAATATAATGTTAGATGATAACTATGAATTAAATAGTCATATAGATAATCAGCTTACAAGGTTCTGGTCATTAGAAGAGGTTAGTACGACATCAGGGTTATCTCAGGAAGAGAAGTTGTGCGAGGAACATTTTGTGAAGAATACTACTCGTTTAGAGAACGGTCAATTCTGTGTTCGAATCCCACTGAAATATTCCCCGGACTTATTAGGCGAATCCTTGTTGAGGGCTAAACATTGCTTATCTTCTTTAGAACGACGTTTCAAAAGCCAACCTGAACTGTCCAAGATGTATAAAGATTTTATGGCAGAATACGAATCTTTAGGGCATATGTCGAAATGTAAAAGTGTTGAATCTTCTGCTAATTACATCCCACATCATGGTGTTCTACGCGATAGTAGTAGCACCACTAAACTAAGAGTGGTTTTTAATGCCAGCAGCGCCACTACATCNTCTTCTTTAGAACGACGTTTCAAAAGCCAACCTGAACTGTCCAAGATGTATAAAGATTTTATGGCAGAATACGAATCTTTAGGGCATATGTCGAAATGTAAAAGTGTTGAATCTTCTGCTAATTACATCCCACATCATGGTGTTCTACGCGATAGTAGTAGCACCACTAAACTAAGAGTGGTTTTTAATGCCAGCAGCGCCACTACATCAGGTATTACTTTTAATAATATACAGTTATCTGGACCTGCGTACAAGATGATCTTTTATGGATTCCAGAAAAACCCAACATCAATATGAGTTACCAACGAGGATTTGACTGTGATAATCGCCGTCAACCCCCCCCTAACAAACGTCAACAACGTCCGTCATCTAATTGGCGCGAGCCCCCACCTCTAGACGAGGAAGTGGCGCCCCAGCAAAGGCAGGGTCCAAAACCCCGTCCGCCTATAGCCAAAGAAAGCGTGATCAGCGTCGACAGGATACATTCCGTGAGAACAATCCAAAGACAAAACAAGCATTACAAGAAATTGAAGATAAGATTAATAAAGCTTTGTATTTTGGTTTTGGAGATGCACTGACTGCTGAGAAATCTGTCGATTTTTCAATACAGAAGACAGCCGCAGTCGTTCCCGTAACAACTCGGGCAGTGGGTTTCTATACTCAATGGCTCTATAAAAAAGTCTATGAGCTATATGGCCGTCGCCCTGATCGTATACCAGATTGCTCACCGTACGCTTTTTACCGTGTATCACTTGCGCAGTTTGAGTAGACTACTCTGCGCCAGGTCCTCTCAAGTAAACACTCTTGGCATCGAAGCTGGTTTGTTTTACCGCCCAAAAATGACGATAGAAGAGCGCGATGTCATTAAATCGATGGCAGTGACCTTCTCCCCACTAGTTAATTTGATCGCCGGTATAGGCAGTTTTGAGCATGAGGGAGAGGCATATTATACAAGATGCCCTCATGATAATGTTCTTGGCATACTGTTTTCGAATTTACGCGCAGTAGTTGAACGTTACGCTAATCCAGTGACACCGAGATTGGAGCGTCAACAGTTCTATGATTTATGCCCTTTGCCATTTGCAAATTGGAATCAACCACAGCGAGCAGGAGTACGCCGCTGAGCTGATGGACAACAGCCCATTGACCAGGGCTTTCCAGTTTTGCTTAACCCAGGAGATTTCATGCCGCCAGATTATGGCATTGAAGACTTTGAGCGTGATGTGCANGCTAATCCAGTGACACCGAGATTGGAGCGTCAACAGTTCTATGATTTATGCCCTTTGCCATTTGCAAATTGGAATCAACCACAGCGAGCAGGAGTACGCCGCTGAGCTGATGGACAACAGCCCATTGACCAGGGCTTTCCAGTTTTGCTTAACCCAGGAGATTTCATGCCGCCAGATTATGGCATTGAAGACTTTGAGCGTGATGTGCACCAGGTCAAAAATTTTATCTCCTTTGTGGCACGAAAGGAAGTTAAAATGCTTCGCGAAGGAGCTGTTATAGATTACGAGGCTTCTGGACATCAACGGATATTGATCAGCAATCCGGCTCGAAGGACCAGTGTTTCGGCAATTAGAAGAGGTTAGTACGACATCAGGGTTATCTCAGGAAGAGAAGTTGTGCGAGGAACATTTTGTGAAGAATACTACTCGTTTAGAGAACGGTCAATTCTGTGTTCGAATCCCACTGAAATGTTCCCCGGACTTATTAGGCGAATCCTTGTTGAGGGCTAAACATTGCTTATCTTCTTTAGAACGACGTTTCAAAAGCCAACCTGAACTGTCCAAGATGTATAAAGATTTTATGGCAGAATACGAATCTTTAGGGCATATGTCGAAATGTAAAAGTGTTGAATCTTCTGCTAATTACATCCCACAGCATGGTGTTCTACGCGATAGTAGTAGCACCACTAAACTAAGAGTGGTTTTTAATGCCAGCAGCGCCACTACGTCAGGTGTTACTTTTAATAATATACAGTTATCTGGACCTGTCGTACAAGATGATCTTTTATCAATACTTTTACGTTTCAGACTACATAAATACAGGGTGGCCCATAAGTCCTTTGAAAAGTAAAATTTGAATAAAACGAACAGGGCGCGCGTGAGCGGTGCAGGGGAAGCGGGGGGAGTAACTTCGGTTTCTGGGAATTTAGTCGCGATGGAGCGTTTTACCGGAGCGGACCGTGCGTTTTGTGTGCGCGAGTTTTATAAAAACGACAATTCGGCAACCGTTGCGCGGCGTAAATTTCGAGAACACAAAGGTTTACACAACTTTGACGACACTCCAACTCTTCAAACGATTAAGAACTGGGTTGCTAAGTTCGAGGAGACCGGTTCGACGTTAGATAAACCGCGGTTGGGTCGCCCAAGGACGTCACGTACGGAACAAAACATAGACACAGTGACACAGTCTATTCGCGAAAATCCGACACAGTCAACTCGTAAGCGCGCCAGAGCATTAAACGTATCCAGGACATCGTTACAACGGATTTTGAAGAAAGATTTACATATGCACCCTTACAAAATTCAGTTGGTTCAAGAATTAAAGGAAACTGACGGTATTCAAAGACAAAATTATGCGAATGAAATGTTGAATCGGTTTACTTCCTTCAATAACATAATGTTCTCTGACGAGGCTCATTTCCATCTTAACGGGCATGTTAGTAAACAAAATTGCCGCTATTGGAGCCCCATCAATCCAAAACTTAAGCATCAGAAGCCCTTACATAGTCCGAAAGTGACTGTTTGGGCCGCTATGTCAGCCCATGGTATCCTAGGGCCTTACTTCTTTGAGGATGGCAGAGGGCGCGCAGTTACTGTTACGTCGGAGCGATATGTGGCTATGATCGAAGAGTTTTTCATACCAGAATTGCAAAACTTTTCAGGCTTTAATGCCAGGACGTGGTTTCAACAGGATGGGGCCACTTCTCACACCTCTAACACTGCTATGCCCGTTATCCGTCAACTTTTTCCTGGCAAAGTTATCTCTAAGAGAGGAGACATTTCCTGGCCTCCACGTAGTCCAGATCTGACCCCGATGGATTTTTTTTTGTGGGGCTACCTTAAGGCTAAAGTATACGACACAAACCCGCGGTCAATTGAGGCCCTAAAAGAAAACATCCGCAGAGAAATGACAAGCATTTCAGCAGTGACGTGCCGCGCAGTCATCGACAATTTTAGACGTCGTTTGCAAGAGTGCCGTGATCGCAACGGATTACATTTAGGAGATGTTATTTTCAAAAAATAATTCCCGTTTTTTAAGCTTTTTATGTAAATAAAAATTTAATTCATAATGTAATTAGTTTTATTTTAATAAATTTTTTTTCATATCAAAGGACTTATGGGCCACCCTGTACATAATTGCTGCCGACGTGGAGAAAATGTACCGGCAGATATTTGTTCATCCATATGATCGTTACCTTCAACAAATCGTGTGGCGTGATGACCCGTTAGTTTCGTTGCAAACGTACCAGCTTAATACCGTGACTTACGGCAAGCGCCCCCTTCCTCGCAACGAGGTGCCTAAAACAATTAGGATTAGAGTGCTCTGATAAAAAAGCTGCTGAGGTTATACTCCATGATTTTTACGTGGACGATTTGTTGACAGGAGGAGATAATTTAAACGAAGTAAAAGATTTGCGTCAAAACGTGACTTCCACACTCGCTTCAGCTAAAATGAATCTAAGAAAGTGGAAGTCAAATTATGTACGCTTGATGACTGATTCTGACTCTCGCCAATCTTTACTTGATTTAAATATTAGTGGATTTGAGTCCAGTAAAACTCTAGGTCTCGGTTGGCAGTCACAATCCGATCAACTTTATTTTCCCATTAGTGAACTTATTAATTGTCAAAAGACAAAACGTAGAATACTGTCGATTATATCACAAATTTTTGATCCCTTGGGACTTCTAGCTCCATGTATTATAGTTGTGAAGATGCTACTTCAAAAATTATGGTTATACAAACTGTCATGGGATGAACAGCTACCTCCGGACATTATTAAGGTTTGGAATGACTTAATTATAGCTTTGCCTAAATTAAATGAAGTCTTTATCCCGCGTCGCGTTTTAATTAATTCAAATAATTACTTAGAGTTTCACATCTTTTCTGATGCTTCTGAACGAGCATACGGAGCATGTTTATATGTTCGAAGTGTCAACCACGAGGGTCAAGTTTTAGTAAGGTTATTGCTAGCTAAGTCGTGTAGCTCCGCTGAAACCCACAACCATTCCTAGACTTGAGCTCTGCGGGGCTTTGGTTGGAGTTCGGATTTATGAAAAGGTGGTATCGTCATTGCGGTTAACTGAAACACCACGTACATTCTTTTGGACAGACTCCACTATCGTTCTCGGATGGCTTAAAATGTTACCAAATAACTTGCAGCCTTTTGTTCGCAACAGAGTTGCCGATATTTTAGAAAAAACATGCAACTGCGAGTGGAGACATGTCTCCACTGACCAGAACCCCGCTGATCATGTCTCTCGAGGAGTAGACATTAATGCGTTATCTTCTTTAGAACAGTGGTGGTGCGGTCCAAGTTTTTTAATGAATAACATCTCGTGTTGGCCTTCAAAGTTTACACAATCTTCTAGCGAATTATTGCCAGAAACCAAACGTGATATCACTTTACATGGTACAATCAATAAAAATGTATCACATACGTTTATTGATTTTAAACGCTTTTCAAATTTTTTAAGACTCCAACGCACAGTAGCTTATGTTTTTCGTTTCATTGCTGCATGTAGCAAACAACCTGTACAAGGTCCCTTTACTAAGGATGAATTACAAAATTCATTAAATGGGGTTGGCCGGTTAAAGCTTTTCTCAGATGTCGCCAGCGTAGCTTGTTCCCTTGTCACAGAGAGCCGCCATTTTGTGTTTTTTGCGTTCGTGATATTTCGGCATTTTGTGACTTTGATACGGTCCTTATTACTTTCTAGGTAGTGCTAAACAGTTTTACAACATGTATTCAAACTAGATAGTTAAGGAATTAAAGGAGGAGTTGAGAAAACGTGGTGCATCTTTACGAGGAAAAAAAGTGGATTTTGTCGAAAGGTACAATGTTGATGTTTTATTTTAACTTAGAAAACTTCTCTTAAACTGTTTCCGGTAGCTATTATAATAATAATATTAAATTGTGTACCTTAGGAACTTTATTCCTTGTAGCATGTGCAAAAAGAATTGCTCATATTACACACATTACTTATCAACTAATGTATTATTTTACTTTTTTCAGATTAGAGCTACCTATATGACCAAAATTTTAATTTTGAAACAAAATGAAAAAATTGCTCTAGCAAAATATGCTAATATATATGATTTGCTAGTGGAGCCATGTGGCATTTTCATTAGCCAAGAGCGCCCATATCTTGCTGCATCTCTTGATGGTGTGTTGGGCGAAGAAACTATAATTGAAGTGAAATGTCCATACGCTAGCAGAAAACATGAAATAAATATAACAACGGTGCCTTACTTAGAACAATGTAACGGGATATTGTCTCTAAAAAAATCTGCCCATATTATTATCAAATCCAAGGGCAGTTATACTGCTCAGGCAAAACATACTGCAACTTGGTCATTTACACCTACAAGGACATCAAAGTGGTTTATGTTGAAAAAGACAATAATTTTATAAATAATATGTTAAATAAATTAAATATCTTTTATGAAAATATTTTCAAAGAAGCATTGTATGAGAAATATCTGTATTATAACTATACACACTTGTCGAAATAAAAAAATCAGGAATATTTTTAATTATTTTTATTGACAATTCCTTCTCTAAAATTACATAACATTACACACATGAAATTAATCGTTCTATGTGAACCCTCTGACTAGCTAATTTTTGATCTATCTTTAACTGAACACCTGGGATTTGTGATTTACCTTTTAAAAAAGATGGGATATTTATACCAATTCCTTTAGAGGCAAACAGATCCTGTACATTAAAACCTCTGTCTGCCATAATACTATCTCCAGAATCACAAATCTGCAGCAGCTTACTTCGTTCTACTATCTGTCGTTTGATACATATGATAATAATCCCCCTGGTAAAGCTCCTACTAAAAATTTCAAGGTATTTTTATGTTTATAAGAACTAAATGACGCTTTTTGAGCATCAGGTTGACTAGGCTTCTGTATGCCTATTTCAGTCCCATCTATAATCACCCTTGTGGAGGGATAATGTGTTCTAAAACAATTAGGCATATAATAATTTACAAAGCTGCGGCTAGGCCGAATGTCAATTAGGCTCTAGATATCACTGACAAAATTTATCCATGTTACAACAAAATTAGACACTTCAGTTTTACTTACACCGAAAATTTTACTTAATTCAAAATCTGTTGTGTTTCTTCTAAGCTTAATTAGTAACATTAAAAATTGATCTTCTATTGATATGCCGACCACTCTACTCCAGCGATACCTTATATCATTTGACATTGGCAAAAGTGTGATTAAANCCGAAAATTTTACTTAATTCAAAATCTGTTGTGTTTCTTCTAAGCTTAATTAGTAACATTAAAAATTGATCTTCTATTGATATGCCGACCACTCTACTCCAGCGATACCTTATATCATTTGACATTGGCAAAAGTGTGATTAAAACTAATGAAAACTTAGATGCTGTTTCCAACCCGGTGTAGTATTGCACTGTCTCATGGTCTGCAAGTAACAGTTCTGTAGAGAACAATCTTAATATATTGGATGTTTGAGTTCCAATAGTAATATGATGCCCTGTAATTGTTTCATCTATACTAGAGTTATTATTTCCTATTAGAATTTCTTGAGAGACATTTGAATCAAAATGCACATTGCTGTGTTCTTGAAGTATTGGGAAGTGTTGGGCAGGCTAAAAAGCTGTTTTTTAAGGTTACGAGTTTGTAACCTTTGTTCTCTACTTTTTGTTAATGTTTGACACCTACAACACAAAGAAAAACATTTAAATATACTATCACAAGGAAACCCGACCATAGTTTCAAAATATTTGTTATTACAATGGATGCAGAGATTTAGATAGAACTTTCAATAGTAACAGCTGATAATGAACAACAGCTCATGAGGAATGTGTTTCCTTCAGTCTGATTTTGTGTTTGTTAAAAGGTTCCTTACAGCATAAATCTACTTGCAAAATATGTTAGCAACTAATAGTGTGCCTAACTAATTATTATTGGATTTTTTTAATAAGAGAACAAAGACATCTAGTCATGCATTATAAATATTTGACAGAAAGAAGCATACCTGTGTATTTACTAATGTTTTCACAGTCGGATACCACAAAGGGTTTACGACATAACCTCGAACTTTTTGTGGGAGTACTTTTTTCGCGTCAAATGGCCTTTAACCACAGTCTTCCAATTTTCTTGTCCTTCGGGAATTGATGTACTCCAATTTCTGAGCATATTGGCACAAAACAACGCGTCATTGTGCTTAAAATAATTTTTAATCAAAAATTCCAATACAAATATTGAATGTTATGGGAACAATGCACACCAGCGCCACTTTGACAGTTGCCAACCCCATTCCATCATTCGAGCATCTCAACAGGAATCTTTTAGTGAATATAATATATTGTTCTTTAATCAACAATTGCCAAAAAAAAGCGCATTACTAAAATTTAATGTATTTTTGGATGAACACAAAATAATGCGTGTTAATGGCAGGTTACAGAATTCAGATTTACCATATGATACAAAATGTCCAATTCTTTTACAGTCTAATCACCACTTTACAAAACTACTGTTTGAGTATGAACATAAAAAGTTATTCCACGCTGGGCCTCAGCTACTTTTAGCGTCCATCAGAGACTCATATTGACCCATAAGAGGACGAAATTTAGCCAGGTCATGCTACCGTAGATGTGTACGATGTTGTCGTCTTAAAGGTCAAACTGTCACACCGATTATGGGTAATTTACTACGGCAGCGACTTCAAGCTGAGGGTTTTGCATTCCAGAATATTGGTTTGGATTATGCTGGTCCAATACAATGTGCTGTTAGACAGGGTCGAGGTTGTAAATTGGTAAAGGTTTATATAGCCATTTTTGTATGCTTTGCGACCAAATCAATACATCTTGAATTAGTCGGTGATTTAACCAGCAAAACTTTCATCATGGCGTTAAAGAGATTCATCTCGCGTAGAGGTAAACCAATCAATATTTATTCGGATAATGGTACCTCGTTTGTTGGTGCTGCCAATGAACTCTCAAAATTTTTAAAGACGAACTGCAGCGCCTTGTCTGAGGAAATGGCTCAGGAGGGAATTAATTTTAACTTTATACCTGCATACTCTCCTCATTTCGCTGGCCTTGCCGAGGCTGGTGTTAAGTCTACCAAGCATCATTTGATCAGGGTTTTGGGTCTCTGTAATCTAACATATGAAGAACTTTATACTACGCTGGTACAGATAGAAGCTATCTTACTCCAGACCACTGACCCCCCTGTCATCGAACCGTGAAGACTTGACACCATTGACACCTGGACACTTTATAATTGGATGCCCTTTGACATCGTTGCCGACAACTGATTACACAGACCATTCTACCAATTCTCTATCGCGATTCCAACGCATAGAACAACTCCGACAACATTTTTGGCGAAGATGGAGTAAAGAATATATCTCGGAGCTCCAACTAAGGACCAAATGGCGCACAAGTAAGCGTTCTCTGAAGCTGAATGCTCTGGTAATTCTAAAGGAGGACAACATGCCACCCCTGAAATGGAAATTGGGTCGGATCGTAGCCACCTATCCAGGACCGGATGGCGTAACAAGAGTTGCAGATGTCAAGACGTCCTGTGGTTTAGTCCGCAGATCGTTCAACAAGATCTGTCCGCTACCTCTACTCTGAACATTGATCTCTTGTTGAAAGACAGGCTTTCAACGCCCGGGGGTATGTTCGCGCAATAAACCTTAAACCTCAATAAATAATTTTATATTTTTTATGTATGATTAATGTCATAGTGTCACTTGTCTGTCATTGTTTTTACTTATTCCAATTATTACATCTTTATGGAAAACGCAAGCGTATTTTAATTTACTCGATTTATTAAAGAAAATTAATAAGGAAATGAAACCCATTTGCCGAAACAAGCTGTTTAAAAGTGCATTTATCCTTTTTTTTAGAAAATAATTGTGAAGAAAGTGTGCAACATTTTTTAATATTTTATAGTTCTTTTTTTCGTTTATCTTTTAGAATAGATATCTAGCTCGACCCATGTTTGCATTCCGATGTCTTTATATGGCAAGCCAGCGCTACTACAGTTATTCACGAAACATGGTATGTAAAGGGGAATGCCCATTTCAGGCCCAAAGCGGACAATAGATTAGAGAAAAAATACTTAGTGCATTAATTTTGTCATAAATAAATATGCATTTACTTTCTTCCAAATGGCCAATAAGTAGTTTAAAAAAATTAACTATATTGAATAAACAAGGTTTTTGATTTTTGCGGGAAAAATATTGCCAACATCAAAACCTTTTACGTATTAAGTAAACATTTTAAGTATATAAATAAAACATTTTCAGTATTTGAGAATACTTAAAATGTTTTATTTATATGTTTTATTATATTAATGAGTTAATAAATCGATTTTAATCGATTATAAGCACATAAAATAACATCAGAGACATTGGACATTGGACTTTAACTCGTGTAGAGTTACAAGTTAAAGTCCAATGTCCAATATATGTCCAAAAACATAAAAAATAATGTGTACTCGTAAAAAAAAGATTAAGAAAAATAAATCAACTATCGGTTATTTAAAAAAATAATCGATATATCAATTTAATGTAATTATTTTCCGTTATACTGACAACACTGAATTTAATCTGACTGACTGACGCTTCGCTTGCTGCTTGCGCTTACGTTCAAGATGGATGTGTTTTGATTTTTTTCGATTTATTTTAGTGGCTCTGTTTTATGGATCTTATCCTCCCTTCAAAGACAACTTTGGCTCAGCAATTAAGGATCACAGCTACATTCGATTATGGATACCGATCAATAACGTTTCATACTACGACTGAAAAACATTTTATGAATTGTGGTTTTAACCAGACCGAGATTCAAAACCATACATTGGATAAAAATACATTAGGAACATCTCTCTTATCATAATTAATAAATTAAACATTAAGAAAAGAAAAGTTCTTTGAGTATCTCACAATCCGATACTTATTTATATAGAAAATTAACCTCAAAACTATTTTTTATTTATTTAATTTTTATAATAGTGGCGTCAAACTCAAAATATTTTTAAGATATCTAATACATTTAAGAATTTGAAACAGTCCATTTTTATAGTAATATTTGATGTCCATCTTGGGCCCAACACACTATGGAGAGTGGGCATTCCCCTTTATAATTAAATTTTAGTAAGGTATGGAAAATGAATTAATAAAATGCTTAGAACAAATTAAAAATATTAAAAAAATATTTGATTAAGAAAGGCAAGTCAAGATTTTTGGGTAATGTAACAAAAAATAAATTTAGAAGCCACAGTCGCAGAAACGGTCTACGGACTTAAGACTCCCCGGAGGCATATTTCCATTTCCGTGTTCATTAGGAGGCGGTACTGCCTTGAAACACGCACGGGTTTGTCGCGCTAACTCCCTTTACAAAATCGTGTTCAATTCAAGACACGTGTCCNATTAAGAAAGGCAAGTCAAGATTTTTGGGTAATGTAACAAAAAATAAATTTAGAAGCCACAGTCGCAGAAACGGTCTACGGACTTAAGACTCCCCGGAGGCATATTTCCATTTCCGTGTTCATTAGGAGGCGGTACTGCCTTGAAACACGCACGGGTTTGTCGCGCTAACTCCCTTTACAAAATCGTGTTCAATTCAAGGCACGTGTCCTCCAATCGCGCACGGGTTTGCAACGCCAACTGCCCTTCTAAACACGTGTTCAAGGTGATGCATGGAACTTAGCCATGAAGTTCGCGCGATTTTGTAAACATCTCTGCGCTGTAGAAAGAAAACATGGGACTGTACTTACCACATCGCTACATTTGAATGACTTGGATCGTCAACAATTTGCAAAATTCGCTCTGGGTGACCAGTTTTTACCGTCATTTTTTGAAAATATTACGGGCACAAATAGTGAAGACAGCCAAAGTGACTGTTGTACCAAACACTTTTGAACTTCCAATAAATCGAGCGGAAAACAGTGTAATTATCATCAATGAAAACTTTGAAAATGCTATTCAAAATATTAAAGCTCAGTGGCAAAGAATTACTGATATCTTGGAGAAGGATTTAAATGCTGCATACACAAACAAAAACAAAGTTTGGATCTGATTTGTCGAAGCTAAAAACTCCATCGAGTATTATATCATTTATAGTTGAAAAAGATGTCCGACGAAAATCTCGAAAACTTAATGTACAACCAACATCGCTCGCTCGCCGCAAAGAAAGAGGTTTACCATGCAGTGGAAGGATTCAATCAGAACGACCAGCCAAATCAAAAACTGTGAAAAGAAAACGTGTTCATAATATTGCATCTAATATTGATGATAATGAGCCTCCTGCCAAAAAACGTTAATTTTATAAAATTACTTAATTATATTTGTATAAGTACCTACGTTGATTGCCTGCAATACAATACCATCTTCATACATCTTTGAATATAGATATATTTTGGTCCTAATAAAAGGTTAAAGACTTTGTTTGAGTTTTCTTGCCCATTCATTAAACACAAAAGTGCCTTCGAACAAACACGGATTTGTGGCGCTTAATCAAGGCGCATACTCCTTGCAAACCCGTACGCGATTGGAGGACGCGTACCCTGAATTGAACACGTGTTTAGAAGAACAGTCGCCGTTGCAAACCCGTGCGCGATTGGAGGAAACGTGCCTTGAATTGAACATGATTTTGTAAAGGGAGTTAGCGCGACAAACCCGTGCGTATTTCAAGGCAGTACCGCCTCCTTATGAACACGGAAATGGAAATACGCTCCCCTCCCCGGAGAGCTGTTAATAGCTTCCTCGACACTAGAAAAAATTGAAGATGCCACCGATTTTGTGGTACAATTGCGTGACAAAATGTCGTCTATACGCCCAGTGCCTGCATCTCGACATCGTAAAAACTCTCCGTTTATACTTAAGGAATTGGCAAGTGTTTCTGATGTCTTTCTGAGAGACGATACCATCCGCAGGGTATCGCAGTCGCCATATACAGGTCCATTTAAAGTACTAGAACGCTCCCCTGATGGAAAAACGTTCACACTATCCATGAAATATAACAAAGTTGTCGTGAGTGTAGACAGACTTAAACCGGCTTTCATAGATCACATTGATGATGAACGGAATCAAGCTGAGCATTCGTCTTGTCAACAAAATCAAGCCATACTACCAATGAATCTGGAAAATCCAGCGCCGCTGTTGCCGCTTGCAACAAGGCTGCTGTCAATTCCGATAAAAGTTCAAGATGAGAAAAAGATTCCTTTTTGTGATTCGAGTCCAATTCCAAGAGTCCATTCGGTCGCAGCACTATAGAGTCCACAGGCATTGAATAACGCAAAGCAGCCATTATTGAAAAGTTAGCCCCGTTAATGCTGGCAAACAGGAAACAGTTTTAGATTAACATACCAACAAATGAGACTATTAAAAATCTTTTGGAAGAAGACTAGCTTTATATAACGGCCCAGAATTTCCAAAGATATTTATTATAAGAAGTATTTTTTTTAGCATGTTATGTGCATCGATACGTTTAACAGACTATTCATAATTATTCCCGATTTTATAATTATATTCTTGTAAAAGAGAGTCACGTCCTTAATGTGTATTTACTAAGCTTATTAAAATAAGATTAATTTAGTAATTTGACTGAATAGTTCAGAAAAAGTACATATATGTAAGACTGCCAAGTTACTGTGATCTCAGAAAGTGCCAATAATAGAATTAAGTCGTTGTTTTTAATTTTTGTAAAATGTACGAGGTAATTTATTTCAAAATGTTAGTTTAATGAACGCCGTTTTAATACATACACAAAATTGATTGTTTTATTTAAGTATACAATATTTACAAATGTAATTATTATAATATACTTGTAATACCAGAAAATTTCCTTTCAATTAATTTAAACCTTTTTTTTAATTAACGCCATCTAGCGATTGTACGTGGCGCAGTGTGGATAATTCGATACTTAATTTATATATGTTACCGGAAATGTATGCAATCCGTCATTGTATACAATTCCTAGGAAATGTATGTAATTCCTAAAATCGCACGGAAATGTGTGAAATAAATTATATTATACTTACACATTACACATTTCTTAGGAAATCTATACATTTCCTAAATAGCAATCGGAAATGTAAAACATTTAAGATATTGGTGGGTACGCGGGGACAGCGGGACGAGTCTTGCACTACGGTCCGTTGCCAACTTGCAATCCACTGGAATCGGCCAGGGATTTAAGAAGTGCCTTTGCAAGAAAAACTGTGCTACATCAAGATGTCTGTTTTAAAAATAAAGTACACTCGGGTGCAATGAAATCGCACATCTGTACATTTTTTGAAAAATATTATTTACTTCTTTTTATTTAAAAAAATACATATATTTTTTAACATAAGGTTAAAGGATAGTTCAATACCTATTCAATGATACCACATAAGACATGATAAGTTTACCTGCCTGCTGAAACATAACGACAACAGCAAACTCCAAAAATTGCTCCCTCAACTCACTGCAGTTTGCAAGACCAACTGCAGGTATAAAAAGGCATGTTTTGTGTAAAACGTCATCAGTTGCTAGCCAACGCTTAACCTGATAAGACCTCTAGTGACTCCAATTGCATTTGTCTGAAAAAGATGGATACTACTCCGGAAAAAGCCGCTCAAGTCGTCGCTCTAATTGAAGCGGGCCAGAACCAGAGTGCTGTAGCTCGACAACTGAATATCAGCCGATATTCAGTTCGTCGTGTGTACCAGCGCTATCGGGAGACTGGTGGCTTTGAANTATAATATAAAGATTTACTTTTATACTTTGACATTTATAATTACTTAATTATCAGACTGATTACTTGCCAAATGAAAATTTGATTTTATAAGAATAAATATAAGTTGATTTTGTGATACGTTAAAAGTTAATAGATAGTTGATTTTAGAAGTTTTAATTAGTAAGATAATATGAATATATTATTATTATTTTACGGTATGACCCGATTGTCTTAATAAGTGTTATAATAATAAAATATTATTAACAACGTGTTTTATTACAGAAAGCATTTACTTTATACATTACCTAATACGATATTGGAATTATATACAATTCCGAGGAAATTTATACATTTCCTAGGATATCTATGCATTACATAGTTTTTCAAACAATATTTTATACATTTCCTAAATAGTCTCGGAATTGTACACATTTCCTAGGATTTGTACACAATTCCTTGATTTCATACATTTCCGGTAACATATACACAAATAAGTTATTTTACTCGACACTGCTTGTGCCATTTTGTCTATTATTCGACGACAAACTTTTCACATCGCTGGCATGCAGAATCTTCGAGAAACGACACCTTATTAATATAATATAAAAGGACAAGTTCACTTTGTCTAACTATCTTTCGTGTAACATGCAGAATGGTTTGATGATCGTTATATTGTATATAGGCGAGATCGTGATCTAACAAGTATAAATCCAAAAAAACGGGTGGGGATGTCATAATTGCAATTAAGAAAAATATTAACACATTTAGATTGCACGAATTTGAAAGTAATAATGGGATTGAGGATTTGTGGATTCAGCTCAGCTTTAAGAAAGCCGATAGACTTATTAAAGTTTGTGTATGTGCCATCTATATACCACCACCAGTACACATGGCGGAACTTGAGCAGTTTGTAGAAAAAGCGAGCGCTAACCTCTCAAATTACGACCATTCTTTAGTTTTAGGAGATTTTAATCTGTCTAACTTATCATGGACACTTAATAATGACAATTCTATCGTCTTACAGGATTCTTCATGCCTATTTTATCACATTATGACCGAATTTATGGCTACAAACGGCATGAAACAACACAATCTCGTAAGAAATCTTAAATCTACCTAGTTCTTTCATCAGAGCCAAATTTATCCGTCACTGAATCTGACGACATTTTAACGTCAGTCGATAATTACCACCCCCCATTAGAATTTGTTTTCACAATAAATTCAGACAATTGTCTTGATCCATGTCAGTTACCAAGATATAACTTCCACAAAGCTGATTTTGATACAATTATTAATGAGTTTAAAAAAATTAATTGGTCTGACTTATTCTCATCTTGTAACAATATAGATGAGATAGTCACACAATTTTATGACATACTTCAAGGTATTACCGGTAAATCGGTCCCAATGACTAAGCCTAACTCCAACAAATACCCTGTTTGGTATTCTAGTAATCTAGTTAAGAGACTTAAAGAAAAAAAAATATAAGAGCACGATTTAAGAAATATAATAATCCAATGGACAAAATAGCTTTAGATATATTAAAAAGCAGGACGGATCAGTTGATGAAGCAGTGTTTTAGCGATTATTGCAAAAACATTGAAGAGAATATTGCCAAAAACACTAAGTATTTTTGGACCTTCATAAAACAAAAGCGTAGTAGCAGCGATAGTAGCGGTAGTAGCGATTTTCCATCTAATACTCGTATGTATTTAGAAGACAAAAATGCTACCGATGCGAGAAATGTAAGTGACCTATTTGCAAAACATTTTTCATCCATTTACAGCAAATGCACAAACTCTCACATCACTAATATCTCTCCTAATAATACTTTAGATTCTAAAGTAAATTTAGAAAATAGAGCTCACTTTCGTTAAACACCCTGATCATACCTGAGTCAGAAATATTGCATAAGTTAAAAAAACTAGACTTAAATAAAGGCCCAGGTCCAGATGGTTTGCCTCCAATATTTTTGACTAGATGTGCTAGGCAATTGTCGTTATAACTAACATTGATATTTAATGAATCTCTTCGATTAGGGCAGTTCCCTGACTACTGGAAAACTGCTAGAAATAATATTAAAAACTACAGACCTATATAAATTTTATCAATTATACCAAAGATATTCGAATCATTAATTTACCCGCACCTAAATAATTTAGCTAAAGTGTCACTAATAGAACAACAATACGGTTTTATACGCAAAAGGTCCACAACTACCAACCTTGTAGCTTTCACGGACAATGTAACTTATCATCTTGACAACGGTATCCAAGTTGACGCCATATACACGGATTTCAGCAAGGCCTTCGACAAAGTTGACCACGCAACACTAAACTCAAGACTTGCTTGTGTTGGAGTTGGGGGATCTGTTCTTAAATGGTTAAGATCTTATTTTACCAATCGTAAATCCCACGTGGTGGTTAATGGTGTTCAGTCTGCTGAATTCTCGGTTACTTCTGGCGTTCCACAAGGGTCACACTAGGGGCCTCTTCTGTTTTTAATTCTAATTAATTCAATAGTACAATGTTTCACCATACCTCTTTTTATTTGTTTGCAGATGATCTCAAAATTATAAGACCTATAAAAACTTTAGATGATGCTAAACTGGTTCAAGATGATATTGACAGACTTGCAAAGTGGTGTAAGCATAATAAATTGCTACTTAATACTGACAAATGTTATCAGATCTCCTTTACCAGAAATAAAACACCGATAGAAACATCATACACAATAAATGGTAAATCACTTAAAAGAGTGGAATGCATTCGTGACCTNTTTCACCATACCTCTTTTTATTTGTTTGCAGATGATCTCAAAATTATAAGACCTATAAAAACTTTAGATGATGCTAAACTGGTTCAAGATGATATTGACAGACTTGCAAAGTGGTGTAAGCATAATAAATTGCTACTTAATACTGACAAATGTTATCAGATCTCCTTTACCAGAAATAAAACACCGATAGAAACATCATACACAATAAATGGTAAATCACTTAAAAGAGTGGAATGCATTCGTGACCTAGGTGTTCTAATGGACAGTAATTTTTTTTAATGCCCACCTGGATAAGATAATACAGAGCATTCCGATAGAGGCACCCGTCACGTGCGGATCGCCCGGCCTTTGTTAGCCCGGCCATTGTTCGCGCGGCCTGTTTTCGTGGTACATCTGTTTCTGTCCTGGTGAAACTGGAAAGGCCTCCGGGCCACCAGTAATCCTTCAATCATAAAAAAAAAGGTACATCTGCCGACCAAGTGTTTTTCCTGGAAGTTTTTATTTGTTTTGTTTCCTTTTGTTATTTCTGTGTTCGTGGTACATCTGCCGACAAACTGTTTTCCTGGAAGTGTTTATTTGTTTTGTTTCTTTTTGTTATTTCTGTTTTGTTGTTTTTTTCTTTGTCCTGTAGTAATCGCGCCGCATCGCCACCTGTGTTCAATAGAACCGCTCAGTTCCGAGAAGTTGGGGCCTCGCCGCAAGGCGATGGTTTTCTAAGACCTGGGGTAGCCCCACTTGGGCACGTAACCATCATGAACGCTGTATTTGCGGAATTTGTCCGGCTTCGCTACCCAAAGCTCACTTCCGAGTTTCTGGCCTTCAAGGCCGATCACACCGCGAGCCCTCTCGTGGACTCCACCGAGCTCGCTGCTCCTGCGTCGCCTGTACCTGCGTGCAAAGCTTCTGCATCGAGCACCGCAGCCTCCGTCGTGCCTGCCGTTCCCGCATCGTCTATATTGGCGAGGAAAACTGCTGCGTCGTCCGCCGTGGCCACCGTTCCAGCAGCGCGATCAACCGCAGCCTCCGTCGCGCCCTCCAAAACTCCTGCTCGTAGGTCACCTGCGGCCGCCTCCTCGTTCTCCGACTCTGACTCGGAGATGGAGGTCGACCTCGCCCCTGCCTCATCGACGGATGGATTCACCCAGGTACAAAAGGGTAAGAAGCGTGCCGCGGAGTCTCGAGCTCCCGCGGCCGCTAAAATTACCAAAGCCGCAAACGCGTCGCGCCCCCGCCCTCAGACTCCCGTTGCGCCTCCAGCCCGTGCCACTGCGTCGCCGCGTCCGGTGGCACAAAATAAAACCCAGACCCCTTCCCCGGTAATCCTTCAAGAGAAGGCAGCTTGGGATCGAGTTTCCCTGGCCCTTAAGACCAAAAATATCAATTTCACGAATGCCCGTAACCTCGCGAACGGCATTCAAATTAAGGTTCGACCACCCGACGACCATAGCGCCCTCTCTTCTTACCTCCGTAAGGAGCGTATAAGTTTCCACACGTATACGCTCCAGGAGGAGCGCGAGCTCCGTGCCGTCATACGTGGCATCCCTAAAGAGTTGGATCCCGAGCTCGTCAAGGCCGACCTTCTCGAACAAGGCCTACCGGTTAACTCCGTACACCGCATACACACAGGCCGCGGAAAAGAGCCATATAACATGCTTCTCGTCGCCCTCCAGCCTACCCCCGAGGGTAAGCAAATATTCAACATCCGAACGGTCTGTAGCCTTTCCGGAATCGCCGTCGAAACCCCACACAAGAAAGGCACACCTAGCCAGTGCCATAACTGTCAATTATACGGGCATTCTTCCCGTAACTGTCACGCGCGCCCCCGATGCGTCAAGTGTTAAGGCGATCACGCCACGGCCCTATGCACTCGCGATCAAAAAACCGCGATGAAACCGCCTAGCTGCGTCCTGTGTCGAACACAGGGTCACCCCGCAAATTACCGCGGATGCCCCCGAGCTCCGATAATAAATCACCGCGTCGCCCGCCAAAACCGCCTCCGAGCTTCCGGCCCAGACATCAAAGCCTCGGTACCCTCTGTGTCGCAGGCTAAGCCAGCGTTCGTTCCGGCGCCGGTGCCCAGTGTCTCGAGCCTGGGCGAAACCGCTGCCGTACACGAACACGGCTACAACTCCCTCCTTCGCAATTCGTCCCGCCCCCGCGACTCATCCCTCTCCCGCAACTTGCCCTCCGACCGCGTCCGACAATCTCGCTTTAGCGATCGACTTCTTTCAGTCGATCAACTTTGAGCGCGTTAACGCTTTGGGCGACGCCATTCGCGCTGCCTCCACTGCACAATACTTTATCGCCGTTGTGCAGGAATACGCCGACGTATATGCGTCATTAAATACGAACGTCCTCCCCTCCCTCACTCCGCCGGTAATCAATGGCGTATATAAGTAGAATAAAGCCCCTATCCGTAAAGATAGGATTTTTTAACGCTTACGGTCTCGCAAATCAACGTGATCAGGTTTCTGACTTTTTGCGTGACCATCAAATTGATATCTTTTTAGTGCAGGAGACCCTACTTAAGCCCGCGCGCCGTGACCCTAAAATCGCGAACTATCGCGAACTATAACATGGTCAGGAACGACAGGCTCTCTGCTCGTGGTGGTGGTACCGTCATTTACTATAGAAGAGCCCTGCATTGCGTCCCGCGCGATCCTCCCGCGCTCGCTAATATCGAAGCATCAGTGTGTCGAATCTCACTGACGGGACACGCGCCAATCGTTATCGCGTCCGTTTATCTTCCACCGGATAAGATCGTTCTAAGCAGTGATATCGAGGCGCTGCTCGGCATGGGGAGCTCTGTCATTCTGGCGGGCGACTTAAATTGTAACATCAGGTGGAACTCACACACCACAACCCCGAATGGCAGGCGGCTTGACGCGTTAGTCGATGATCTCGCCTCCGATATCGTCGCTCCGCTAACCCCGACTCACTTCCCGCTAGATATCGCGCATCGCCCGGATATACTCGACATAGCGTTATTAAAAAACGTAGCTCTGCGCTTACACTCGATCGAAGTAGTTTCAGAGTTAGATTCAGACCACCGTCCCGTCGTTATAAAGCTCGGTCGCGCTCCCGATTCCGTTCCCATCACGAGGACTGTAGTGGATTGGCACACGCTGGGCATCAGCCTGGCTGAACCTGATCCGCCATCGCTCCCGTTTAGCCCGGACTCTACCCCGTCTCCTCAGGATACCGCTGAAGCCATAGACATCTTAACGTCACACATCACCTCGACATTAGATAGGTCATCGAAACAAGTTGTAGCGGAGGACTTCCTTTACCGCTTCAAATTGCCCGACGGTATTAGGGAACCCCTTAGAGCTAAGAACGCCTCGATACGCGCCTATGACAGGTATCCTACCGCGGAAAATCGTATTCGAATGCGTGCCCTACAACGCGACGTAAAGTCTCGCATCGCCGAAGTCCGAGATGCCAGATGGTCTGATTTCTTAGAAGGACTCGCGCCCTCCCAAAGGTCTTACTACCGATTAGCTCGTACTCTCAAATAGGATACGGTAGTAACTATGCCCCCCCTCGTAGGCCCCTCAGGCCGACTCGTGGCGTTCGATGATGACGAAAAAGCAGAGCTGTTGGCCGATACATTGCAAACCCAGTGCACGCCCAGCACTCAATCCGTGGACCCTGTTCATGTAGAATTAGTAGACAGTGGGGTAGAACGCAGAGCCTCCCCCCTACCACCCTCGGATGCGTTACCACCCGTCACCCCGATGGAAGTTAAAGACTTGATCAAAGACCCACGTCCTCACAAGCCTCAAGACAAGCCACTTGCTGAAATTTTGTTTCTTCTTCAACCCTCTGCCCATTCTTCCCATATCCCGGAGGTTAACACTTCTGAAACACCGCTACATTATCGAGCGGTAGACTAAAAAAAGACTTAAAGAAAATATGGTGGACATACTTGAGAAGAAAGAAGAGGAAATACCAAAATTTAAACTAAGTTAACTCTAAAAAACAAAACATTGAACAAATCAATTTTTTAGATTTAAACTGCCACTGCCCAAGAAAATGTCAAGAGAATATTTCGAGTGAATAGATTAGTAGAATTCCAAAAATTTTATGCTTTAGGCTCATATGAACCACAAAATATGTTTATAGCAGCTTGTGTGACCAAAATACCAATAAAACGTTCTTACGTTCCTGCTAGTACCAGTAATTCAAAGAAGAAAACATTTAGTCGAGAATATTATCTAAATAATGTTCTTGTTAGTAAAAAAATGTTTTTAAACACTCTTCAGACGACCTTCAAAAGGGTAAGTGTCATCCCTGTGCAAAAAACGAGTAATTGTATAAAAGATAAGCGTGGTCGACAAGGCGGGCACTATTATTAAGCAAGTACTGAAAGCGAAGCTTTTATCGTAAACGTAATAAAGAAACTGCCTCTTTAATCTGCATCCTGTATCTTTAATGCATTTATTTTTTATTTTTTTATTGCTTTCCTGGGTGGACGAGCTCACAGCCCACCTGGTGTTAAGTGGTTACTGGTTCTAAAACGTAAATGCCACCACCTTGAGATGTAAGTTCTAAGGTCTCACCTTCGAACCGAAACGCATTACTGCTTCACGGCGGAAATAGGCAGGGTGGTGGTACCTACCCGTCCGGACTCATAGAGGTCCTACCACCAGTAATTACTGTTGAAATAATTTTAAATTTGGCGCCTTATAACTCAATATGAATATGAGATGATATATAATCTATGGCAATACTTGCCTCTCTCTCACACACTACTTGTCTCTCTACTCCGTGACATCCACCGCATTGTATTTTCATCTATATTAAATATTAATAAATACAAAGTATAACTGTGTAAAACTTAGTGTTATTTATTTAATCTAACAGGTTATGGGCCCAGTAAAAAGCCTATAAATAATAAAAGTGCTAAATAAACTTTAAAATCAGTGATAGACAGTTTTGCAGTGAACATAACCTCTCAATAAGAAGCGGGCAATTTGTTTTTTTTTTTAACTAAAATCCACCGAATAAGATTCTCAATCACAATGAATAATCAAATGGCATTCATTGAAGAGCTATCAGGCCGTGATAACTTTGCAACTTGCGATTTGCAATGCAAACGTATTTGCAACACGAGGAGCTGTGACATTGTATAGAAGAAGATGAGGTAAAAGATACAAAACGAGATATTAAAGCAAAAACAAAGATTATTCTCTCAGTGGATCCGATAAACTATGTTCACATACAAGAGGCGAAGACTGCGAAGGAAGTTTGGCACAAATTATCATCAGCATTCGATGACTCCGGGCTAACACGCCGAGTTGGTCTACTGCGTGACCTTTGTAATGTTAAAATATTGCTATAAATTACATTGAAATAAAACTAGCGCCACTTTGCTATTGGCTATGAATTATACTGTGTCTATGTCATGTACTTGAATAAAAGTTAGTCTAAAGTCAATCTTTACTATGTTTTAATAGGTTATTGGCCCAGTGCAATATTTCGTGTTAAAAATAGTATTTTTGCTTAAAACTATCAGTGAACTGTTTCTGGATAAACTTATAAGAAGAGTGAAAATCAAACGTTCCTAATTTACCTTTTTGTGTGTGACAATCAGTTACCGTGTGTGTGGTTTGACGATATTACAAAATGGCTGGAAGTTACATTGTGAACGTGCCTAAATTGAAAGCTCGCGAAAACTTCGACGAGTGGGCGTTTGCAGCTGAACATTTTTTGATGTTGGAAGATGTCGATATTCATAAGCTAGANTATGTAAACGGTATATATTTTGTTTATTGTATGTATATATTTTCTATAATGTATTATCTATAGTACACCGCAACATACCTGCTATATTTTTTTATATTTTCCAGAATTTCTATAAATTAAACGGTTGTCTGGAAGAGATCGCTTTTAGCGATAAGACCGCCTATTGTACAAATTTATCTGTTTTTTGATTGTTTTTTTTTTGAATGTAAATTGTGTTTTGGTGTGCAATAAAGTGTATTCTCTCTCTTTTCTCTACATTTATTGAAAGTGGGTTTGTAGTTAATGTCTTCTGTATTGATGTTGCAGTGGGTTCGGCGGACAGACTGAGTTGATGCCCCTTTGCTGCCATCTTTTTGGTCACACACAGTTTATTTTAATTAATTATCAATTCACCATGGTGGTATTTTTTTATGTTTTTACTTGTGGTGACTGACGGTGGTTACTGAAAGGCCACATGAGTAAGTGGCCTTTCTCTACTTGAATCTTACTGCCTATCTCTACTGCGAAATAGGCATTGGCTGGCACAGGTTTGGTAGGTTTGGTATGGTAGGTAGGTAGGAAGGAAGGTATTGATGTAGGTGTAGATCTTATTAACAATATTTTTCAGGCTTGGGAGGAGTCGCACAATGCCCTTGGGGTATTCTGCGAATTATCTAAAGCTTTTGATTGTGTTGAGCATAATACATTGTTGAGGAAATTACACCATTATGGTATTAGGGGCGTTTCATTAGAACTTATTAAATCTTATTTATCCGGAAGAATCCAAAAGGTACACGTTAAAGGAAAGAGATCTTCCGGTGTCTTACTTAATATGGGTGTTCCTCAGGGTTCCATATTGGGTCCCTTCCTATTTCTTGTACTTGATCAATGATTTACCAAAGTTTATTGAAACCCGTCACGAGGTCGTGTCATTCGCTGACGATACATCTGTATTGTTTAAAATTAAACGATCAAAATCCGTCATCAAACATATTTTTTCCTGAACCTCCCAGCTCTGAACAAGCCATAGAGGCGACCATAGAGGATGTTGCTAATGCTCTTGCATCTTTTCAGAGTGGTTCTGCTGGCGGGCTTGATAGCCTAACTCCACAGCACCTTAAAGATCTAACTAGTGGCAGCTGTGGCGCCGTCGGCCAGTCGCTTTTAAAAGGCTTAAAAGATTTAATTAATTTTATGCTTTCGGGTAAAGTCAATGATAAAATCATTGATTGACATTCTCTATGGTGCAAATTTATGTGCTCTAAATAAGAAAGATGGGGGAGTAAGACCAATTGCCGTGGGCACGGTATATCGCCGTCTGGCAGCCAAAATCTGTTGCAAGAAAAACATGGTAAAATTAAAACAATACTTCCAACCAGTGCAATTAGGTTTTGGTTCGCGAGGCGGCTGTGAGGCTGCTGTCCACGCCTTAAGGACTTTTCTCCATGAGCAGGGAGGGGATGTGGTTCTCTAAGTCAACATCAAAAATACCTTCAATTCAGTAGATAGGGCTACCTTGCTAACACAAATAAAAAACAAAATTCCTGATTGTTACCCATACCTTTGGCAATGCCACAGTCAAAATTCAAAATAAGTATACAAGACTAACCTAATATTTTCTCAAGTAGGCTGTCAGCAAGGTGATTCTTTAGGGCCGGCCATTTTTAGTTTAGCAATCTTGAAATCAAAATTAAACATGTGGTATCTCGATGATGGCACCTTTGGAGGCGATGTGGAGACTGTTTTAGATGATTTTTTATTTTTAAAAGAAAATTTTTATAAAATTGGTCTCCAAATTAATTTAAATAAATATGAATTTTTTTGTTTCAAATGATAAAATTTCGTTACCAACTTTAGAGAAAATGCTTATCCCTGGCATTCAAATTGTAGATAAGTCATCAATTCGTCTCTTGGGTGCTGCCCCAATCTTTGAGGAGTCCATGCAGGACTTCGTTAAAGAGAAAATCCTAAATTTTAGTGCATGTTCAGGCCGTCTACTCAAAATTAACACCCATATGGCTTACAACATCATTAGATACTGCCTTTTCGTTTCCAAATTTACCTACTACCTCCGGTGTTGTCCAATCTGGACACAGAAAACTCTTTTACAAGATTTGGACAGCATAGTGAGAGATACACTCGTCGCGGTTCTGAACGTAGACATGGACGACCGAATATGGTCCCTAGCTTCTCTCCCGATAAAGCTTGGGGGCCTAGGCATCCGCAAAATTTCATGTGTAGCATTACCAGCATTTCTTGGTTCAGTCCACAGTACTTACGAACTCGTTTCAAAAATTTTGTCTTCGCCTTTATTGGATCCAAGACTCGGCGCCAGATCATAAAGCTCGGTCTACACAGTCTTGGTTGGAAACGAACGTTTCGGACTTCATCAGAGCTGAAGACTGGCCGTCGTCTAGTCATGATCTTAATCCGCTGGATTATGGCTCCTGGCCTTTTCATTTTTCATTATTATTATTATTATTATTATTTTAATTGTATTTTTTGACTTGTCATTTCCTTTATTGTAAATATTTTTATTTATTTAAAAAAAAAGTAAATATTTGAGAGAAAACAAAAAAAAAAGCCCGCTGAGTTTGTTTCGCCGGTTCTTCTCAGGACTGTGGCTTTTTTTGGAACCGGTGGTAGAGTTAACATTGATATTTATATTTTGACATTCAACAAGTGTGTCATACCGACATCTAAGTTGAAATAAATGATTCTGAACTTGAATTTGAATTATGCACAAACCAAAGGCATAGACTACAATGAAGCATTTGCACCAACGGTGAGTATTCCAGTTGACCTTCATGTAAAGTTGTAAAAGGGTGATGAAGAAGCTGATAAAAGTATACCATACAGACAAGCGGTCGGCTACCTGATGCACGTGGTCAGTGTGAGTCTTCCCGATATCATGTTTGCTGTCAGTCTGGTGAGTCGTTATCTAAATTGTTATAACCAAAGTCACTGGGAACGCAGTGAAGAGGATTTTCAAATATTTGAAAGATACAAATATTTGAAAATCCTTTGAAATTTGAAATTCCTTATTTGAAAATCCACACACAAGAAGCCCACAAAATAACAACAAAGATATACCCATTGGACTTTAACTTGTAACTATACTTGAGATCTTAGAACTTATATCTCAAGGTGGGTGGCGCATTTACGGCTGTGAGCTCGTCCAGCCATATAAGCAATAAAAAAAAACTTTACTAGTATTGTTATTTAAATATGTACAACTAAAACAAAAACATAAAAAATAATGTGTACTCGTAAAAAAAAGATTAAGAAAAATAAATCAATTATTGGTTATTTAAAAAAATAATCGATATATGAATTTAATGTAATTATTTTTCGTTATACTGAATTTAATCTGACTGAGTAACACTTCGCAGTTCGCTTCATTCAAAATGGATGTATTTTGATTTTTCTTTAATTTATTTTACTGGCTTTGTTTTATGGATTTTATCCTCCCTTCCGAATGCCGATCAATAACTTTTCATACTACGACTGAAAAACATTGTGTGAATTGTGGTTTTAACCTGGCCGAGATTCAAAACCGTGTATATGCCCTCCTGTGCTATTTTTAGATGATTTACTAATTGTGTATGAAGATGAAGAAAATATAGATATTTAAAGAAGCATGTCTGTATTTTATAACCTAAAAACTACAATTGGGTAAAAATACATTAGGAACATCTCTCTTATCATAATTAATAAATTAAACATTAAGAAAAGAAAAGTTCTTGAAGTATCTCACAATCCGACACTTATTTACATAGAAAATGAACCTCAAAACGATTTTATTTATTTATTATATTTTTATAATAGTGGCGTCAATTTCTGTTCTCCTCCAATCAAAGGGGTTAATTGAGGTATCGATTTCATTATCCAGAATCTTTTCATCTTATATTCAACAGGTAGCAACCGGATTGATCCTCCTTCTCAGGTTCAAGGTTCTTTGTTAACCTAGAAACGCAGATGAATTGGTTGACTCAGAACATACCCGGGGTCCTTGTCAACGAGATCAGTTCTATTTCACCCCATCTCGAGCTGGAGATCAAGGGAGTTGATAGTGACAACAACCAACTTATACTTCTCGTTAAGGTCCCGAAAGTAACCTCAAGTTTTCAAATATTGAATTTTGTTGAATGGGAACCGGAAATCATCACGGATGGGATCTGTTACACATCTCTTAGGAGATTCATGTATCTGGCATTTCCCCCTGAATCGAATACTGACATCGTCGGGACCTTCTTTTGATTGATCCAGCCTCTTGCCAGGTTGCTGGATATATGTATGAATCAGATGCTATCCTAGACCACATACCTGACCTGTCCTTAAATAATGTTTGTACTAAACTTAAGAAAACCCATCGAAGGACCAGATCTGTTGAAGATCTTTTTTACATTGCATCAGAACCATCATATGATACTAGGCTGCACTAAAAGTATCGGGAATGGAATGTTTCCACTGTTCCTGTCATATTAAAATCTTTTTAATTGAAAACTCTTTGGTTTTAAAAATCGAATACCATTTATTTATTTAAAAAAAGATTCTCGGTCTTGTCACGAGGTTTTGTCAAACTTGTTTAGTCGTTGAGAAAATGGAATTGACTCGAGAAAATTCAAGAGCGATGATTTATTATGACTTTCGAAGTGGTTTAACACAAAAACAGTGTGTTGACCGGATGATTTCTGCATTTGGTGGTGAAGCCCCATCCAAAACCACAATTTATCGTGGTTTGCTGAGTTTCAACGTGGACGTGTCAAGCTCAGTGATGATCCCCGTCAAGGTCGTCCAAAAACTGCAGTCACCCAAGAAAACGTTGATGCTGTGCGTAAGCTGATTGAGGAAGATCGACATGTGACATACCGCGAAATTCAGGCAACTTTAGACATTGGCATGAGTCAAATACAAATAATGTTGCATAAACAATTAGGTGTAAAAAAGTTGTTTTCCCGATGGATACCGCATTCGCTCTGTGAAGAGCAAAAAGCGGCTCGCGTTACTTGGTGCGTCAGAACTCTCGAAAGATTCCACGCAGGATCCTCAAATGCTGTATACAACATTGTATCAGGTGACGAATCCTGGATATACGCGTACGAACCTGAAACAAAAAACCAGTCACGAGTTTGGGTGTTCGAAAATGAGTTAAAGCCAACAAAAATTGTTCGTTCACGGAGTGTTGCAAAAAAAATGGTGGCCACGTTTGTCTCCAAAACCGGCCATGTTACGACTATTCCTCTTGAGGGACAAAGAACGGTTAATGCAGAATGGTATGCTAGCATTTGTTTGCCACAGGTCGTTTCTGAACTCCGTAAAGAGAACTGCAACCGCCGCATCATCCTCCATCACGACAATGCGAGTTCTCACACCGCGCACAGAACAAAAGAGTTTTTAGAGCAAGAAAACATAGAATTATTAGACCATCCGCCGTACAGCCCCGACCTAAGCCCTAATGATTTCTATACTTTCCCTAAAATAAAGAATAAATTGCGTGGACAGAGATTTTCATCACCTGAAGAAGCTGTGGACGCCTACAAAACGGCCATTTTGGAGACCCCAACTTCCGAATGGAATGGTTGCTTCAATGATTGGTTCCATCGTATGGAAAAATGTGTCAAATTTCGCGGAGAATACTTCGAAAAGCAATAAATACATTTTTAAATAGTAATGTTGTGTCACTTCGTTAATTCCCGAAATTTTCAGTGCCGCCCTCGTATAACAAGGATTCTGAACAAAACACTTTTCCCTTCAAAATTGATGAATCAGGCGTAGAATCAGATTAGCCAACTCGAGTCTAGAATTGAGGAACTAATCCGTTCAGCAGAGGATCAAAAACGTAACTCAGACCTACTTATCAGTCAAGCCAAGCGTGATGATGTTCTATCATTATCATGTTAAGAGTAATTGGATTGTTACTCAAGAAAATGTTCACTGAGTTTAAAGAAAAGAAGCAGAGGAAGGATCAGATTGAACTTATAACGGCCATAAGGGAGGCTACTACTAGCCAGATTTAGGATAATCAAAACCAGTATCAGAAGAAGTTCCACCTGTAATCCCCGACGGAATAGACATTTTACCGACGTATTTAGTCTACAATGTGTGTTGGTGGCGAACCAACCAATACACTACGAGCACGAACCCGATTACGAGCTGCAATTGAGGAAGTTTCACAACAGTATAACCACAATATATTACATTTTGCCATAGCCGGGAATCAACCCGGAACCTCATGGCCTATAATCAGCAATCACAATCACTAGGCCAACGAGGGTAACAAGATATTTTTATATTTTTTATAAACTGCCTTGCTTATTTTACATGGCGAAACGCAGGGAACGGATGGACGAATTGAGACCTCTTCAAGAAAACATTGTTGAAGAGCATTCAAGAAAGAAACATAAAATACAAATATTAAGCAACTAACTTTACCTACATGGCAATATAATTCTTTCGCAAATGAAGAAGAACAAAAAATTAAAATACCAGATCGAAGAATCTAATAATTTTTCGCAAAATAATTGCAAAACGACACTATGTCACTCCAACTTTTCGAAACCCAGAAAATACATGACTGCAACCGACCACATACTTAAACAAATTTTACCGCCACCGTTTCAAGCTTTGGGCTTGACGGAAATCCCAACAGACTTGCACAAAGATTGCAAAATCACCCACGAAACATGTATTACAAAACATGCTAAATTAGATTTTACTGTAACCATTGAGAATGAAGATGTTTTGGATGAAAATATTTTACATTTAAAAGCTTGTAAAACCTACTTTCCAGTTAAGAATGACGGTAAGCAAAACCCAATGTCTCTATTCTATCCCAGAATTAGGTGGTGGAGTTGAGAGCAATATGGAACAGCCTCAGAGTAAATCACCAGCTACTGAGAAGAGAGCTATGATCGAAAGCAACGTAAAATTGATGGACCCTGAAAGTCTACCCTCCGGTCTTAGAGCATGTACAGCAATAGAGAGCAACGTGCAAACGCAACTTCAATGTCTTAAAGTGCTCAAGAAATCTCTTCAGTTCTTTTACAAGTGTTGCTACTCAAAGTAACGTGCTACAGTTTCGGTGCCCATAAAAATTTTGTCAGATGTATTTTTTTATCTGCTAATAGTAGGAAATTTATGTTACCATCTGGTAATAGAACGACATTTAATGTTATTGTCAAAATAAAACTTTCACAACAGTATCGATGTCCGTTGAGTAGTGCGTTATTTAAAAGTAGCTAAAATTTTGGTGTATTTTATGGTTCAAAAACTTTAGTCTGGTACTTTAAATCTAGAAAGGTATGTATAGAGTTAAAAATATTGCGAAATACTGTGTATCGACATTAGTGATTCAACTTGCTTGTTTCTATGTCTTTTGGCCTACTGTAAAGTATTTGTTTGTTTACGCCGTCAATGGTATATGCAGTAGAGAAATAAATAAAAAGTTTATTTGTGAAGTATTTGCTGTTTTTGTAGAAACACTTTCGATCTATGAAGGTGTAATTTAGTTATTGTAAATAAATAGAAACAATATTGCAAGTGTGTGTATATAAATTTATCTATATAATTTATTTATAAATTAAATTATAAACAATAATATTGTGTGTGTGNTTTACGCCGTCAATGGTATATGCAGTAGAGAAATAAATAAAAAGTTTATTTGTGAAGTATTTGCTGTTTTTGTAGAAACACTTTCGATCTATGAAGGTGTAATTTAGTTATTGTAAATAAATAGAAACAATATTGCAAGTGTGTGTATATAAATTTATCTATATAATTTATTTATAAATTAAATTATAAACAATAATATTGTGTGTGTGTAAATATAATATATTGTGTATATAAATAAATTCATTGAAGTATGGCGTCTAAGCTTACATACGGAGCCGAAACGTAGTCGCTGAACGTGCGACTAGTTTACCAACTAAAAGTAACGCAGCTATGCTTGGTTTATTTATCATTGCGAGACCGAATACGTAATAAAGTCATTCGGTCAAAAACCAAGGTGATTGATATAGCTCACAGAGTCAGCCCACTGCCACTTCACCTTACTGAAGTGGCAGTGGGCTGGTCACATATGCAGAACCAATAATCGTTGGGGTACACGAGTTCTGTAGTGGAGACTGCGAACCGGCAAACGTAGTGTAGGACGCCCTCCTGCTAGATGGAGCGACGACCTGCGCAAGGCAGCTGGCAGTGACTGGATGCGTAGAATCGAAGATCGGGTGCAGTGGCAAGCTTTGGGGGAGGCCTATGTTCAGTAGTGGACTGCCGCAGGCTGATGATGATGGCGTCTAAGGCAAAAAGCAGCCAGCTGTGGAATCACTTCGAGGAAGTAACGTTGCTATTGCTTGCGAATACTGGTCATTCATTCCAGTTCAATAGGAAGCCTGAACCGGCATATGAAATCTGTACATCCTACCATGCAAATTAACAGCAGCAGACAGCTTACAACTGTTAATAACTAGCGAAGCACAGCCGGTTCTTTCAAGCGTTGCGCATTTAGTTTTTTTTTTCAGGCCGGGGGCCGAACCTCCTACGAGGTCCCCACAGCTAGGGGGCGCGCGGGGTATGTGGGACTTGACGATCTGCAAGGTGTTGGGAGCAGACCGCGGGCCCAAGGAATTTTAGGGCCCCCCCACTAAACGACTCCCCTGCACTCTTACACCCGACGTCCGATCTCCGTCCGGGGTCAAAACCCGGTCAGAGTAGGGGGGTTCCCGCGGTTAATACAACCAGACACGCGGCGCCAGCCCGAGGACGCCCGACCGACGGGTCGTCGAGGCGATAGTCGACGACCAACGATGTCGGTCTCCGCGATACGGCGGCCTTACCAGGCCGCCTGGGCGATGCCGCTGGTGTTCCGGGATACCCGCTGGGCCAGAACCAGCCAGGTCGGAACGCGATACACCGCCGACCGGGTTGCTCTTCCACAGTATGTTCGGCGACGACAGCGACGACGGAAATTCGGACCGCAGCCGCCGACGCGTCGTCCCGTCCTCCTGGTGCCAGCGCGCTAGAGTGACGGTAGCGTGCGGCGCAGCCTCAACCCCCTTAGGTCGCCCCCGTGACCATCACCGAAAGAAGACTGCCTCCTCATAGGGGCCGGAACTAGACAAACGCCCTCCTCCGACTCCCGGCTCAGCGGCGGCGGCACGGCGCCGAGAGGGAAGAAGAGTTCTCCCTCTCCCGGATGGTGGACTCGCAGAAGTCAAGCATCGCCTGCCAGGACTCGTCGCTGCCGAGCATCGTAGCCACGACGGTCGGAAGCGACAAGTCCGGTCCTATTTTTGCAACGAGTACACGGCGTAGCAACAGAAACAAAGCGGTCACACACGGTAGAAGTGAAACTTATAAAAAATAAGAATAATCGCAAGGGTCAACCACCAACTACTCCGCAATGCAATGGAGCAGCCTCACCCTGGGGTAACCGCCTGCATTATCACGGTATATCTACGCCAGGTATTTTGCGGACCCAGTTTGTACGCACCTTGTCATTCATTATGAATGACATTCCAAATGTATCTGAGCAACAGCTCGCCCAACCACCACCCACTACCCAAACTACTTCGCAACCACAGAAGAAACGCGCCCGTGGAAAAGGCGCCAAGCAACGTGCAACGGATAAGTTCATCCAAAACACAAACGCAAAGCAGATTCAGGAGAGACGTGAGGCGGCTCAGCGTAGATTAGGCGTATTCAATCAAGATGCCACACTTGAGCATGCTTGAGCAGTCTTAAATCTCTTACGGTCTCCATACAACCGCGTGCTATCCCCTTGTCCGTCGCAATTGGCTTCACTACCGTCGCCGAATACAGTAGATTGGTAAGCAGTTGGAATCATGCAACTGTCGTTTCAATCTGCACAATATATCAGTACTATCGAGTGTCCTTATTTCTATTCTATTTGAAGGGTGGGGTAGCCGTTGTAACTGTACTGAGACTAGACTAGACATCTAAGCAATAAAAAAAAATCATCTTTAAAGTGTATCACTCACGATACGTGCAGCATCGCGAGGAGTCTTATCCTTTGTCATCGCGATTCATACTTAACGAGGAATATCGTCAAGTTCTTCAGACAGTTTCGCAGGTTTCAATTAGTATGTATAATATAGTTGCGCATCTAGTGCCACAAGCGTTGACGACCAACCAACCATTACCTAGTAGATCAATTAACCAGAAAGCTCCTTCGATGGCCGACTTTGCGGTATCGAAGAAAACATTACTGACGAGCCGAGTACTACTGCTTGACGAATAGTTGGTGAAAATAATTGCCAGATTAACAACTTTGTAGTTTTCAAAATGGCGTTACGCTTTAATTTTTTTTTAAATCGTTTTTGGTTTAGTTTTGGTTTGTAAGCTATTTTACGTTTTAGTATCAATTTAGACCAACTTTTAGCTTTGTGAGAATATTAGACGAATAGGCATTGAGAAACTCTTTTTTGAATTCTCCTTAGACATAACTTGGCTCCAATATTCTTTTCTTCGTTACAGTTTCGTATGACTGTGTAACTAGTATTTTCATTTCTTACAGAAAGTTTCAAGGATCGAAAACGAAATGCTATTTCGAATGCCTTGATAACGGTGAGTTTGCACTATTTTCCCGTTATATCATTTGCTAACAAATATTATTAATTATTTACTTGAATGAATTAAGACCAACTAATGGTCCTTCCTTTTTTTATGATTAAGTTTCGATCGAGACAGTCGTTATTAAGTCTCGTACTAACACACCTCAGATAACTGTCTCGAGTGGGTGGCAGCATTTATGTTTTGCAACGCAGCGTATTATATGCTTATTGTCAAGTGGACCCGGAACTAGTTTTTTGGAATGATCAATTAAAGACTAGCTACTAAAAACTTATATTATCTTAATTTTACGTATTTGGGGGTCCCTTCCATGCATTTCCGAATCCACAAAGTTTGTTATAACAACATTCGCCTTTGCAACAGACATTTCCAAAAGTACTTCATGGACTTACTTAAAAATTCAGTTCCCACATTATTTATTGGTAAATCGTAATAATTAATATTATACCTTTTATTTATGGAAATTTGTTAGAAGTTATACAGTGTAGATAGATTAGTGTAGATGTAATTATAGAATGAAAATATTATAATATAATAATAATATTATAAACAATATTAATTTCTTGCTTGTAAATATTTCAGGCCAAAATTATGCAGCTCACATCGAAATTGATAAGACACAGTGGTTGAGTGGAATTGTGCCGCCTTCAAGTATGAATAATATGACAAAAATTGAAAGTATCATACAGAAGTATGTAGGTGCCAATATCTGTCTTTTTTAATAAACTACCCTAACACTGAGCGGGATAGTTTTTCTAGTATAATTGATTTTGAATATTACACTTCTTTTCAGCCTTGAAGAAGAGCTCAAATTATAATTTGACTTATTTGAAATTGATGTCACAAGTGAAAGAGTTAAAGAATAAATGTAGAAAGCAAATAGATGATATTAAAATAGCAGAGAAGCTTTCAAGGACTAAAGTTTTTCTTAAATACATAGATAAATTACCTGAACCCATAAATCTTTTTACAAAGATGCAATTAAAAAATGCATCTAAACCTAGAGGAAGGAGATTTTCTCTAAATGAGAAAATTATATCTCTAACTATTCTAAAGCAGAGTCCGAAGGCATATGATTATTCAAGACAGATGTTTGTTTTATCATCAAAACGAAGCCTTCAGACTCTGCTTAGTTTATTTTCTGTCAAACCGGGTCTAATTCTACACATTTTAAAAGATTTACAATCTGCAGTGAGGAGGTGCCTGACGAGAAAAGAACTGTGAATCTAATGTTTGATGAAATATCAATTTGTCCTGGAGTGACCTATGATCCTAATACAAATGCAGTGATAGGATTTGAGGATATGAGACCTACTAGTAGGAATAAAACTCGGGCTGACCATGAACTTGTTTTTATGATCAAGAGTGTCAAAAAGCAAACAACCCATTTGTTTTACTTTTTGTAAAAGTTCAACAAAAGCTATACACCTAAAAAACCTCATAAAATTATTATTGTGCTAAAATTACAAAACATCGGTTTTATTGTTATTACAGTTAGTTGCGATCAAGTCAGGACAAATGTCAACGCACTAAAGAACTTACATCAGGATACAAGAGAGGATTTGAAGGAAGGACATGGAGATTACACAGAAAAAGTCATTGAAATTGACGGCAAAAAATATTTCCTCTATTTGATCCATCACATTTATTAAAAGGCGTGAGAAATAATTTACTGATTGTTTCGTACTGAAACAGATTTTTTCTTGATTCATATATTTTATTAGTATCGAGTATTAGGTAATGAATATATTACATCTTCAAGACAATACAAGTCTTAATCTAGGCGCAGTAAGGTTCGATCTCGCCTGTAGACAGCCGACTAGCCAACCAGAAGCTTGCTGGGCAACCCCTCCAAGCCTACGGGCAGAGATCGCCGTCGCATAGAATACATAACACACGCGTTCCGCGGCATGCATTAATTATTACAAAAACAAAAATTATCCAACGCAAGTCACGCGTAAACATAGAACCAGCGACAATATATTCATCGTGTACCAGTCAAGGGACAGACGGTTCCACCTCCAGAAACGACGCTGAGCCCAGGGAGCGCGAGGCAGTGGAAGGAAGGTAAATCGGTAAGTTATCAGGCACTTATTTCGTTCCTGTACTGTACACTGATCAAAGATCCTTTATTTGTGCAGGATGGTGTCATGAAGCGAGCAAAATGGGATCATATTATTATTAGAATGTTGTTGGATGTCGATAATGGTGATGACGAAATTAGATTAGTCAATAAATTGACGGAAGCACACATTACAGAAAAGATCCCAAAAATGAAAGTGAAAGCTGCACAAATATTCAGTCAAAGAATCTCATCACCTATGAGATTCCTTGCAAGTGAGTGTTGTATATGAATTTTTAAATTCAATTTTATTTATGTACAAACAAAGTTTTTACTAGACGTATGATATACTTACATGTATGATTTAGCGGTAAACTATTTGATTATGCTCAGAAATTTATGTTTTTCTCCTGAATAATTCTTGTCAAAGCATTAAATTGCTGTTACGCTTAACCCATATATGCCCAAGAGCACTTAAACGACCCAAGGGTATATGTTCGGTACTAATCCGCCGTAAATGAAAACTATCAACGATTATTTGAGTTTAATACCATCTATCGGTTGTTCAAAGACTGACTTATGTTATAAGCACGGTGCATAAACCAAACTAAGTGATTAACTAAAATAACATTTGAAAAGTGAGCGTACAAGTCGGGACACATTTTTTTCGCTGAAAATTTTATACCTTTGTTGACAAAAATGTAAGTATTTATTATTGAGCTTGGAATTTTGTACATATTGTCGTTAAATTAGTAAAGTTCATATATTTTGATGGTAAACAACTAATAAGATCTCTTTAGACCTATTTATTTTTGCTGATATTGAATAAAAATGTGTGGGTCGAAATCGACCTTTTGGGCATATTTTTTTTTATTTATTGCTTAGATGTGTGGACGACATAATTGATATAATTGATAATTTCAAGCTCATTAATATTAAGAAAACTGGTGATTTATGAGGAATATCATTTAAGGTTGTTGGCGACAGCGGCGTCACGTCATAATGATACAATAAGCTGTATAGAATTTGTAATAGATTAATATAGAAACGTATATAGACATAGATATAGAGTTACATAGACATAGAGTTATAAAATAGATAAATAAATAGAGTGCATGGGCATATAGATAGATAAGTAAGTATATAGATAACGTGCACATAGATTTACCATTGAATAGAAGCGAAGTAGCTATAACCATATCGAAATAAATAATATACATTTTTGCCTTATTATTCCCGATAGTTTTAAGATTAACTTATTAACTTAAATGAACACGCGCCCGGCCCGCGTCCCGAAACCATGTAACAAACAGCATTTATCTGTGTTCAGGACCGGGTATTTTGTTTATACGGGCGCGTAATATAGATTAAGCATAGAATAAGTAATATGTATCGATATCCCTATATTCCCTGTATTCCCATACGACATAGAATAGTTAAGTATGAGGCACTTGTATATAGATTTAGTGAATAAATAGATATAACGACAAAACCGAGCCGATCATAGTGAAAATGATCTCGACAAGAGCAGTATTTTGCAAGAGCTCTCTAAAGGATTACACCCCGAGGTAGTTAAGTGACCCTACGACGTTGTCAGGTACCTGCCGACCGACAACCTCCCGACCTGCCGACCGATTACCTGCCAACCGCCGGCCGCCGACCCTCCGAACGAAGATCACCGAAGAAACGCACGAGTAAAGACATCAGCGCCTCGAAGAATTTTATTGAAGAATTAAAGATTTTTATTGAAGAATTGAAGACTATTGAAATGATCGTCGGTTATTGAATATAGAAGAAATTCGGTTGTATTGACAGATCGGTTGGCTCGGTTTTACGTTCAGTAGCAAAGTTTTGAGTTCAAATTTCGAGTGAGCTTGTACGATATCGTACACCTTAGGACCCTACATTGACTGCTTCAGATCGACACGAGTAATCGCCACGAGAGGAGCATCCGGCGTCTTATATATTTCAAAAAATCTTATAAGATTAATAAACCCGTCCAACCCGGGTTGACGTCACTCGCCTTATTGACACGTGTGACGTGCTGCGTACCCAACAAAGGTTATAAAATCCATTATTGATATAATCGCACCTTACCTTGCTACAATATTTAATGACTGTATTAATTGTGGTGTGTTTTCTGATCTAATGAAATATAGTAAAATAATACCTTTGTTTAAATCTGGTAGTACTTTTGACTGCTTTAACTTTAGACCCATTTCAGTACTACCTACATTGAGTAAAATTTTTGTAAAAATTATTTTGGAACAACTTTTGAACCATTTCAATTCCAATAACTTGCTTCATAACAAACAATATGGATTTACTAGAGGTCATTCATCAACTATTGATGCAGGTGTAGATCTTATTAAAAATATTTTTCAGGCTTGGGAGGAATCGCATAATGCCCTTGGGGTATTCTGCGACTTATTTTGATTGTGTTGAGCATAATACATTGTTGAGGAATTTACACCATTATGGTACTAGGGGCGTTTCATTAGAACTTATGAAATCTTATTTATCCGGAAGAATCCAAAAGATAGACGTTGAAGGAAAGAGATCTTCCGGTGTCTTACTTAATATGGGTGTTCCTCAGGGTTCAAGGAGATCAAAATTCTAACTTTAGCGTCACAATACATTTTTGAAAATTTATTGTACGTGCGTAAAAACATTAAAGAATTTCTCAGTCTGCGATTTGCATAATGTGAACACTAGGAACAAACATAGGCTTGCGTTGCCGGCGACTCGAATTAAGAAAATAATCAACTTTTTTAGGGGGCTGGGTGTACAGCTTTTCAACAAGATCCCACAAAACGTTCAATTACTACCTGTTCATAGATTTAAGAAAACTGTCAAGGAACGTTTGTGCAACAAGGCATATTATAAAGTTAAGGATTATTTACTATAGTAGAATTATTTTGTCCGTGCAGTTTGGGTCATAAAAAATCGGAGCAGTGAAGCGAGCATTTCGCTCTCTCTTCCACTCACGAGCCTTATGGACGGGCATAGTGATGCGCATTATTGTTGTCGATAAGCGTTATCGACAGTGTATTTAGTTTTGTCATTTTGTGGGTTAGTGATAAAAATGAAAGAAAACATCACTAATCTAACTCTATTATTTTGATTAAATTCTACAGTTTTGGTACAAAACAAATTGTGTCACTAAAGAAATTCAGAGAGCGAATGCATAAAAACACACAAGGCGTTCGCTCCTGGCCTTTTCATTTTACATTATTATTATATTTATAATTGTATTTTTTTGACTTATTTTTTCGTTTACTGTAAATATGTTTATTTATTTTAAAAAAATATATGGGAAAAAACAAAAAAAAAACCCGCTGAGTTTGTTTCGCCGGTTCTTCTCAGGACTCTTTTTGGAACCGGTGGTAGAGTTAACATTTTTATTTATATTTTGACATTCAACAAGTGTGTTATGCTGACATCTAAGTCGAAATAAATGATTTTGAATTTTGAATTTGAATTGAAGTATGAGACTGCAAGAGTTCAGCCTGGACTCCCTCTGAAAGTGATGTCGAACGCGCCATTGTCCGTGCGTAGATATGCCGCTGACCATATGATTGTGGTTTCTCAAACCCGAAGGTGTGCCTACTGCAAAAGTAAGACGGTAAAAATGTGCCGATCATGTGGAGTCAATCTCCAAGACAAGTGTTTCGAGAAATTCCATGCCTACATAGCCAAATATTTTTATGTCTAAAATGTCTAAAGTTTCCTGTTACCAATAAATTATAATGTTCCTAATTTGTTGAATAAGATATTCTTAGTTGTAAAGTTAATAACAATAAAAACGAGGTTTGATCATGTAATAAAAAGTGTTTTATTTACCTATACATTTCTTTACATGGCTGGAGTATATTTGACCCAGGAGTCGATTTTGACCAACTGAAAAAAAAGTACTTCCAGTTACTGAAACTGAAAATTATTACTTTTCAGGTTAATAAATATCCTTAGGCACAACAATATCCAAAATTCATAAAAATCGGAGATCTAAATCTTTCTGGGCATATATGGGTTAACCTCGCTTGTGACTATAATTTTATAATGTGAAAACAGAAACAAATTAATCATTAAAGTATTTCTTCTTTTTTTTGGACAAAAAATACTTCCTGAGGATTGTTCACAGACTGCTGACTTCCTTTTAATTTTTGACAAATTATTTGATTCATTTAATGGTCATTCTTATCAAAAATCTCCAAACCAATACACAAACTGCTTAAAAAGAAATTCTCCTCATTTAAGTTATGGCATTATTTACTGCCCATATTAGAGTCTATTAAATTCGATTCAGTAGTTATAAAAAATAATGTAGTAAATAATAAACACGAATTAATTCCTGCAATCTAAAACTGGATCCATAACATAAAAATATTTAAAGAATTGTGGCATCATTTAAATCAATACCACATTATCTGTAATTTACTAACTAGAAATTTCAATCAAAATTCATTGAAGAATTTTTTTAGTAGTACGAGGGCTGCACTAAAAGTATCGGGAATGGAATATTTCCACTGTTCCTGTCATATTAAAATCTTTTTAATTGAAAACTCCTTGGTTTTAAAAATCGAATACCATTTATTTATTTAAAAAAAGATTTTCGGTCTTGTCAAACTTGTTTAGTCGTTGAGAAAATGGAATTGACTCGAGGAAATTCAAGAGCGATGATTTATTATGACTTTCGAAGTGGTTTAACACAAAAACAGTGTGTTGACCGGATGATTTCTGCATTTGGTGATAAAGCCCCATCCAAAACTACAATTTATCGCTGGTTGAAACTCAGTAGAGTTTCAACGTGGACGTGTCAAGCTCAGTGATGATCCCCGTCAAGGTCGTCCAAAAACTGCAGTCACCCAAGAAAACGTTGATGCTGTGCGTAAGCTGATTGAGGAAGATCGACATGTGACATACCGCGAAATTCAGGCAACTTTAGACATTGGCATGAGTCAAATACAAATAATCTTGCATGAACAATTAGGTGTAAAAAAGTTGTTTTCCCGATGGATACCGCATTCGCTCTGTGAAGAGCAAAAAGCGGCTCGCGTTACTTGGTGCGTCAGAACTCTCGAAAGATTCCACGCAGGATCCTCAAATGCTGTATACAACATTGTATCAGGTGACGAATCCTGGATATACGCGTACGAACCCGAAACAAAAAACCAGTCACGAGTTTGGGTGTTCGAAAATGAGTTAAAGCCAACAAAAATTGTTCGTTCACGGAGTGTTGCAAAAAAAATGGTGGCCACGTTTGTCTCCAAAACCGGCCATGTTACGACTATTCCTCTTGAGGGACAAAGAACGGTTAATGCAGAATGGTATGCTAGCATTTGTTTGCCACAGGTCGTTTCTGAACTCCGTAAAGAGAACTGCAACCGCCGCATCATCCTCCATCACGACAATGCGAGTTCTCACACCGCGCACAGAACAAAAGAGTTTTTAGAGCAAGAAAACATAGAATTATTAGACCATCCGCCGTACAGCCCCGACCTAAGCCCTAATGATTTCTATACTTTCCCTAAAATAAAGAATAAATTGCGTGGACAGAGATTTTCATCACCTGAAGAAGCTGTGGACGCCTACAAAACGGCCATTTTGGAGACCCCAACTTCCGAATGGAATGGTTGCTTCAATGATTGGTTCCATCGTATGGAAAAATGTGTCAAATTTCGCGGAGAATACTTCGAAAAGCAATAAATACATTTTTAAATAGTAATGTTGTGTCACTTCGTTAATTCCCGAAATTTTCAGTGCCGCCTATGTATTAAAAGTAACAGTTTTAGAAATATTAATCCTAATTATAGTCCATTTATTAGTGCTTTTAAAACATTGCTCGTTAATAATTTTAGTTCACCTCATTCTCTAGGAGTGAATTGTGAGAAAGACAACAATAATCCAATAAAAATCTTTACAAACTTTTTCAATCAGAGTTCTGATGACATTCCCAAAATAGATAATTCTTTTGATATTAACCACCTAATTAGTAGTGGGTCAATTAATAAGTAGCGATTGTTTGATTTATGCTGAATCAATGAAATATGTATCAGGGTATATTATAAAAAAATGTAAATCAAAGATTTTTACTGGATGTGCTGCTTATCTTATCTACGAGATTGATTACACTAAGAAATCTTTGTTTCATCCCAATCACAATTTTATCACAAGCTCATTTCATATATTTATTTTAATGCTAATACGCATTTCAGACTTAAATCGATCGTTATTGAAGAGTTGCCAGCCGGCCAACCACAGGAGAACCCACGGCACCCTAAGAGGGTAAGGGTGTTCCCTCCTAAGGTCGCGAAACACCCAGGGTGTGTATTCTGGTACTTTTAAATATATTTAAGTTTTTTAATATTTTTAATAGCAAAACAGTATCTGTAGCTTTATTTTCAGATCGGAATTGTGGAGGCAAGACCTTCCGACTTCGGACCTGGATGCTTCGGTGCCATCACCTGCCCTGTAACTATATTATTCAATAATATAATATTAACCAGATTTAAAAAAATAAAAGAATCGGTTATCGCCACGCTTGCAATTATGAGGCCAGACTTAAGTTTGCCTCAGGAAGATTGGCCAGTCATCGAAAAAGCGACCGAACTTTTGATTTTCTTTTACGACGTTTCCGTAGAAGTTAGTGGTGAAGATTATGTGTCTGCGTCTAAATGCATTGTGTTTTGCAAAATAATAAACCGAATGCATAGCAAATATTCTCCCAACGGCTTAGAAAAAATTGTAAGCCTTCATAACACATTGAAATTGTAAATGCATGCAAGGTTTGCAAAGGTAGAACACAATGTTCTTCTTCGTGAGGCTACAATATTAGATCCGCGATTTAAAAAAGCGAATTTAATAATTTAGAAAATTTTAACAGAGCTGCCACAACAATAAAATCCAGAATGGGCACACAAACGGAATCCGTAAAAGAAACACCAATTCCTCAGCCTCCAGTAGCACAATCTGGTGAATCCGGCTCTATTCGAGATGAATTTGATGCCGAAATTGGTATTCTCGTGCCACAAAAGCCAACTGCAGCGGGTATTGTTGAATTTGATAAATACATGGCAGAACTATAAATTAAAAGAACAGAAAATCCATTGCTCTAGTATAATGAAAGATAAGCTGTGTATCCGAGGATATATCAATACATGCTCAAAAGGTTAAATACTCGTATCACTGCCACGTGAGTGCCATGCGAGCGTGTATTTTCGAAAGCTGGTCTGACATTAAATGAAAGGCGGACTCGGCTCAAAACAAAAAAAAGTATCGCAATTAATATTTATAAGCTGTAACTAAAAATGTAAATATTAATTTTATTTATATTAAAAAATCCGTGGTTGTATAAAGAAATCCGTGGTGGGTTCCGGGCTCTCCACGCCCTTCACTCGCTGAAGGGTGTTCCCCCTGGAGACGCTCGGGCTCCCTCTCTCTTCCCCTTTTGTTTTTTTTGTATTTCTTCTTTTTTCAGAACAAAAAATACTTCCTGAGGATTGTTAACAGACTGCTGATTTCCTTTTAATTTTTGACAAATTATTTGATTCATTTAATGGTCATTCTTATCAAAAAACTCCAAAACAATACACAATCGATCTGGCTATGGGGGTGGTCGTCAAAAGCCGTTTAGAGGACTATTGGAATACCGCGAGGGACATTTTTTATACTCCGGGCTTCTCCGCGGAGATGTCGTATGACCGTTTCTAGCTGTTGTCCAAATGCCTTCACTTTAATAACAATGAATATTGTGACATTGCAATTTTGACACGACTCCAAGTCAAGCTCTATAAAATACAGCCAATAGTAGACCATTTAACGACGTGACGCTGAAGCTATAAACCTCAGCTTCGTCGTTTATAAATTAATAATTATTAATTTTCTTATGATCTATTTCAATTGAACTAAATTGATACCAATTTTGTTTTAAAATAATTTGTTTAGTTCTTATAGTTATAGTATTACATTTGAATAGTTGTAGTTTGTAAGTTAGTAATAAATGAAAATACTGATATAAAATATTGTAAATAACCTTTTGTAAATTCTACGAGAAGATGATTTTAATTAATGATGGGTTTTGCAACGGTTTTCAAAATTTGCAATTATTTAGATTAACTGTGGAATATGTTTGCTAAGTTGTGTTTTCTGTATGAGCAGATATAAAAGGAAGTGCCCAAACATGATTACGTTTCTTACATTTTCATTCTGTGAAATCTAATATAATATACTTGCGTCACTGCGTGAATCTGTGTTTTGTTAAGTTCATTTTGGTATATGAATGGTTACATAATTAATAAATTTGTTTCAATTATTTTACATTAAACATGTGACAGAATTTATGACCTGACTAGGTACTTTTAGAATTTTACTCATTTTTAAATATGGAGTGGACGCTTAAAGAAGACCGTGTTGCAGTTATTGCATTGCATCGTTGCGGTTACGCGTCAATTCAAATTTTTAACATACTGAAAAATTTGAATATAACCAAAAGATTCGTTTATCGTACCATCAAACGATACAATGAAGACTCTAGTGTAGATGACAGGTCAAGAAGTGGACGCCCTCGGTCTGTTAGGACTCCAACAGTGATAAAAGCTGTGAAGGCGCGAATTCAAAGAAATCCCAAACGTAAGCAGAAACTGTTGGCCCTTCAGATGGGGTTAAGCAGAACCACGGTAAAAAGGGTGTTAAATGAAGACTTAGGGCTTCGGGCATTTCGAAGAAAAACAGGACATCGTTTGAATGCTCGTCTAATGGACCTGAGACTAAAGAGATGCCGCGCTTTGTTGAAGCGGTACGCGGGAAAAATATATCGGGAAATTCTTTTTTCGGATGAAAAATTTTTTACCGTAGAAGAGAGCTACAACAAACAAAATGATAAGGTGTACGCACACAGTAGTGAAGAAGCGAGCAACCGTATTCCGCGTGTCCAACGAGGTCATTTTCCATCCTCGCTCATGGTATGGTTGGGAGTTTCTTATTGGGGCTTAACAGAGGTACATTTTTGTGAGAAAGGTGTAAAAACGAATGCAGTTGTGTATCAAAATACAGTCCTGACGAACCTTGTGGAACCTGTTTCTCATACCATGTTCAATAACAGGCACTGGGTATTCCAACAAGATTCGGCGCCAGCTCATAGAGCGAAGAGCACACAAGACTGGCTGGCGGCGCGTGAAATCGACTTCATCCGGCACGAAGACTGGCCCTCCTCCAGTCCAGATTTGAATCCGTTAGATTACAAGATATGGCAACACTTGGAGGAAAAGGCGTGCTCAAAGCCTCATCCCAATTTGGAGTCACTCAAGACATCCTTGATTAAGGCAGCCGCCGATATTGACATGGACCTCGTTCATGCTACGATAGACGACTGGCCGCGCAGATTGAAGGCCTGTATTCAAAATCACGGAGGTCATTTTGAATAAACTTTAGTGTCATAAGAATCTATGTTTTTTTAAGTTCATTTTGGTATATGAATGGTTACATAATGAATAAACTTGTTTCAATTATTTTACATTAAGCATGTGACAGAATTTATGACCTGACTAGGTATATTTTTGTCAGTATACCACTTCCTAAATTTAAGATCATATTGGGGTAAGTATGGCTTCAAACATATAATGGAAACGATGACGCTAAATAGATCATTCACTTCAATGACAACTCAATACACAAGCCCGTTGGTCACTCAAACCACGACCGTCTGCATAAAATAAGACCTGTAGAGGCACATTTGAATAAATTATATTTGAGTGTGGCACCATTTGAACAGAGACTGTCCTTAGATGAACAGATGTGCTCTACGAAAGTAGCGCATTTCATGAAACAATACCTCCCCAACAAGCCCCATAAGTGGGGTTTCAAGCTATATGTTCTGTGTTCATTGTCTGGTTACGCTCACAACTTTGAAGTTTATTCTGGAAAACAGGATATTCAATACTTAAGTGATGAACCATATCTTGGTGTAGTAGGCAACACAGTCATCAGATTGTGCCGTTCAGTTCCACGAAGAATGAACCACATAATTTATTTTGATAATTTTTATTCGTCAATTCCTTTGTTATATTACCTACATACTCAAGGTATATATGCAGTGGGCACAATTCAGAGGAACCGCCTCGGTAAAACCTGTAAGTTGCCGGTAGTAAAAGAGTTCATGAAGGACTCTGTTCCAAGGGGATCATATGAGGAACTCGTAGCAGACTATGAAAGGTGTGGATATCTCGGTAACTTGTTGGAAGGATAATAAGCTTGTTACGTTGGTATCTACTTATGTTGGTTCCGAACCAGCTGAAACTGTCAGCAGATTTGATAAGAAACAAAAGAAAAAAGTCTTTGTTGCCTGTTCAAAANGTCCACTCGTGCCTTCGGCACCTCTAACTGCTACTCCTACACATACACCTCAATATACCACCCGGTCAGGTCGCAGAGTCCACTTCTCCAAACCTTTCGACCTATGATAATTTTTCTCTTTTTCTGCGGATTCTCCTTCTCCGTAGGGGGGTGGTGTGGCGTTTTATTATGCGTAAGCCGGAACGCACGAGATGTGGGAGAAAGGATATAGACACATTACCTTTTTACCGCCAAATATGAAAAACATAAAAATAATTTATAATGAGTTAAATAACTAATTTAATGTAATTACTTTATGCCGCTACAAAAGTAAAATTTATATTGTTCCAACTGTGGTGTTAATTACATAAAACACGACCAGGCGAAATAAAGAAGGGACTCTATATGCATTCCCTCAACAGCAACACTGACCAATACCAGTCTTCTATACTAATATTATAAAGAGGAAAGATTTGTTTGTTTGTTTGTTTCGAATAGGCTCCGAAACTACTAGACCGATTTGAAAAATTCTTTTTCCATTAGAAGCCGATATTGTCCCTGATGAACATAGGCTACTTTTTTTATTTTTTTTTTATTTTTTTTTTTGGTTTCATGTGTGTTTTAATGTTTCCGAAGCGCAGCGAGGGCGGGTCGCTAGTAACAAAATAAATCTCGGATGTAATTCTTTTTTTTTTGTTTGGCAACACTTTAGTGACAGTTAGTTTCTATCACTGAAGTAGGAAACCTATGGAAATGAAACGTCAACAAAAAAATCGTGCCCATTGTTTCTATGTATCTCTTAGGTTTATGGCGTTTCCTTTTAGATTTCGCTAATGTTAAGTCGCCGTGAGCTAATGTCAAAGTCAAAAATTGCCCGTTTTTTTGAAAGTGGTCGGAGTGCAAAGTAATTTTTTTGGAAATTGTTAAGAAAAAAATCTGGTAAGTACATGAACTTATTGTCAACTTAAACTAGACTCATTTTTCAAGGTTTTGGCTGTAAAATAACATTGATAACGTTATAATTTGACGGAAAAATATACTATTTAAAATGTGGGAATTTATTTCCCCTTGTCTGTTACTGACATGAAAAAATTCAAACTATATATATAAAATGTTTATCTGTCCAATGGGAATCACTTTGTAGGTTTTGGTTTTTTTATTTTGTTATTATATATGATTTTTTATGATTTTCAGCTATTTCAAAATAGAAAAAATAAATAAAAGACCACTCTCAAAGAAAGAACTCGAAATATGCATAGAAAATTTAGCGGATCTTTCAGATTTGTCCGAATGCGATGAAGAAGACGATCCTTGTTACGAAAATAGTATCCATTCTCCTTCTGTACACCTAGACCAACCAGATGCTTGCCTAGTAGAACAACGTCTTGAAGAAATGTTTGGCTTCGAAGAAACTTGNAGAACAACGTCTTGAAGAAATGTTTGGCTTCGAAGAAACTTGTGATGACTATATCGTACTAAATGAACCAATAACAGAGCCTGATAAATTATTATCAATTCTAAGTGAAGATTTATCGCCCACGATTCCCATCAATCACTTACCGGACATTTCAGTAAACGACTTTTTGGAGGATGATGAACCAGAATCTAACACTGTACGCAGAGATCGCTCACAACTACGACAATGGGAGGTAGAAGATATAAGTCATGAAATTCCAAATTTTGGAAAGCGTTTCAAGCCCGTGGTTACTGACACACATAAAACTTCGCCTATAACTATATTTGACCGTTTTTTTCCTGACATATTGATATTAATATTAGCCGAACAAACCAATAAATACGCCAGCCAGAGAAACAGCGCTCAATGGAAACCAGTTACTGAGAAAGATATAAGAGCCTATTTGGGAGTTTTAATTCTGATGGGATTGAACCCTCTTCCAGATATGGAACTCTATTGGTCGACCGATACATTTTACTATAACAAAGAAATGGCGCAAGTTTTTCCACTCACTAGATTTAAAAAAATCACTGAAAATCTACATTTAAATGATAACCAAACCCAACCATCAAGAGATTCTCCTGATTATGATAAATTACACAAGGTCAGACCTCTAATAATAGAATTAAACAAAATATATCAGAAGGAAGCTTGTAATTCCCAAATCCAATCAGTTGACGAATGTATGGTCAAATTTAAAGGACGCAGCTCCTTAAAACAATATATGCCCAAAAAAACCATTAAAAGGGGTTTTAAAGTCTGGGCGAGATGCGACGCAAAAACCGGCTATTTATATCAATTTGAAATTTATACTGGTAAAGGCGACAGCATTGAAAACGAAGGTCTCGGATACAATGTCGTTATGAAATTATGCAATAATGTCCCTAGAAACACTTTGGTTGCCTTTGATAATTTTTTCACGAGCTGTAATCTAATGGAAGATCTCTACGACAAAGGTATATACGCAGTGGGAACTGTACGATCGAATAGAAAAGATCTTCCCGACATGATTAAAAAAAAGCAGCCAAAATCATTAAGACTAGCAAAACACGAATTTGCTGCTGTTACAGCGGAGCCCATAGTAGCCATTAAGTGGCTCAATACTAAAAAAGTGGCAGTCCTCACTACGGCTCATCAACCACGTGATATACAGTACGTAAAAAGGACGCAAAAGGATGGCTCAAGAAAAGAGATACTTTGCCCAAAAGCTATTGCAGAATATACACTTTCCATGGATGGAGTTGATCTATTCGATCACTTTAGATCTTCATACCCAATAAACAGAAAGTCAAGGAAGTACTGGATGAGACTTTTGTTTTTCTTTTTTGACGTCTCAATAATAAATGCGTATATCACCTACAATCATACACATATACCAACGCTGCATGGACATCGCGAATTCAGGTTGCGTTTAGCACGCTCACTGATCAATAGCTACACCACCAGAAAAGAAAACATCCAAAGTGTCGTTTATAAAAACAAAAAAGGTGGCGTTTTCGGAGTGCCGGATGAAATCCGTCTGATGAATGTGGGTATTCACATGCCGGACGTAATACAAACTTATAAGAGATGCAGGTTTTGTAGCACGAAAAAAATAGAAAAGAGGACCAATATACAGTGTTCAACGTGTCAAGTAGCCTTTTTTTTTTGTGTGCCAAAATATGCTTTAAATCTTTTCACGCTGCTCCTTCTCAGTAATTTATCTAACCTATTTTGTGTTTTTTTCTTTCCTATTATTGTCCCACTGCTGGACAAAGATCTCATCCAAACATAGTATATATGTTATACGTATAAGAGTACTTATTATTAATTGTATCTTTGTAAAGCTTAGTAAGTAATGAAATATTTCTGAATAATTATTGTTTTTTATTGTCTAAAAAAAATTATTTACAAAAATCTGTGGCAAATCCGAGGTACTAACTAGTCTAAAAAATACTCCAAAACAATCTTAAGTGGTAACGGATAACGGGAACTATTTTCCCATTTGGCGATTTTTGTGTTTGCGAATACGAATAAGGGGAAATAATTTCCCACCGAAAAACACCCCCTTCCCTCCACTTTTTCGAAATTCCACTAAGATTTTTGGAATCTACGGACCTATTTTACTTAAAAACCGACCTTACTTTTAATTTATCTCACAAAAAGTTCCGTGTTTGATTAAGGGTTAAAATGTAATACCGTTTGACACAACAAATTTGTTGTGTAAAGACAATTACATTCTGTGTCCACACCTTGGCTTATCATGGCCTTGGTCTTCGACACATTTTATCAAGGCACCGACATGTTATTTATTACAGATTCCAGGGTTTATTCCAGGTTCGTGTAATAATCCGCTGCATTTTGTATTAAGTATGAACGCTGAAGAAACAAAAATGTTATTACGTTGTTCATTTTACTGGTGCCAAAGATGTGATTTTGCTTTATACGATCACTATCCAGCCGACGAATGTGATTATTATAATTAAAGGTTTTTACTGCATTAGTAGCCGTTAAGCCTCCTTTTTCATTATGGTTCAAAAAGAACAGAAACGATATTTGTGTTACCTACTCGAATCAAACTTGTCAAGGTAATTTGTAATACTAATTAATTGTTAAAATTGTTTAAATTTTTTGTGTTACTTCGATGTATCTGCGCCGTATTTAAGTTTAGATTATTATTATTATTAAAACACACAGCGTTGATGTGAAGAAAGCTGATGTGAAAATGCCCTTATTCTATAGTTTATGGTGAAAACTTGCCAGATTGTCTATGCTTTATATACCTGTCTCGTTCTTTCACCAGCGTGCGTCCTCTTCTACCCTTTGAGGCGCTTGTCAATTGACATTGACAGTTCATAGCGTTGGTGATTTTGCCGCTTAAACACGCAAAATTTTCTAAGTCTTATAAAAACTGTGTTAAAACTGTTTAAAAGTGTTGAAAAACAAGTTATCATTGTGTAAAATTATCACACAGCGTCTTCCCTATCCACGTGTTGTGTTTTTAGTGAGGAATAAGTGTTATTTAACATGGATTCCGAAGACGTCGATAGGGTAAGTAATGGCGGTGAGGAATAAGTGATGTTTAACATGGGTTCCGAACACGTCGATATGGTATCTAATGGCGGAGGTGAACAATGTTCGAGGGTTGATGCTTCGGAGGGAGATCAGCCCTTGAATAGGACGAAATCGGATGATTCGTCGTCTTCATCCTCGGAGGAAGAAGAAGGCATAGCGTCACCACCGCCCATTAATATTTTTCTTTAGTGTAGGTAGTCTTGGCGTTGAAAATACAATCACAATAGTGTACAAACTCACAATTACCAGAGTATTATTACAATTCCCAAGTACCAGAGAAAGGGCACAGTTCACACAGCTTGACATTTTTAACAGAATCGTTGTGATTTACTGCACAGAGACACGGACCGTTGTAAAAACGTTCTACACAATCCGGACCACCAGCTCAGAAACAATAGGTACAATAGTCTTTAAAAAGATTCTTGAGCGTGTAGGAATCCCGAGACTCTACTGGACACGAACTCAACGCAATGATAAGTTATTTATTAGCACTAGACATGTGTAGTTCCGGACCGAAAAAGTTCCTGGAATTTAGAGCACAGGTACCGCGTGCGCGGAGGCGTGGCGCGGCGAGTCGACCCGAACGAGTCCCGAACCGACACGAGTCCACGTAAAGAGCTAAGGCAAAATATGGTCCGAATACGAGGGAGTGAGATGGAGCGAGTACAAGCAACTGCGTGTGGAGCTCTTTCATATTACATTTTTATGAATATTGAAGTTATGCACTACGACCTACGTGTTACAGTCCATAGTTGAATAAATTAAAATGTTTTGCTATGGGTTTTGACCTTGACCATGCATCATTCCTGCGAGCACTTAACCTTAAGTGTTTTTAGACCATTTCTTAGAAAATCATAATTCAAAATTAGAGAATTTTAAAACATTCACCACTTTCGCTAGTTTTGTTAGCTACATGTTTACTGGAACATGTTTAATGGAACTAGTTCCGACACTCAAAAGAACGATGTCATGTTCAATCCTTTTCCGAACATGATTAGCACACGTCTAATTAGCACAATAAACTCAGTATCTATCAGTAAAAACAACTGCTCTGTTTTACTTGACAAGACATGACATTTTTGACAGTTCATGTTTTTCCGTACCGTATAGTGCTACCATCGGTTAATTTCACTTTCCCTGACTTTATGTGCTTTGTCAACTAAAGAAAGGTTTTTAATTAGTATAGTAATATATTTTGTGTATATTTTTATAGTAATATACGTTAATTATTAATAAAAATATTCATAACGCCGAAAACTGACATAGTTGAAATTATTTTTAAAACTCAGCGTCTGCCCTTACCACAGATCATAGAAACACAGGAGATATGGCAAGGAGGCGTGGCTGTTAGGTTATATATAATCTTACTCTATGCGTGGCTGGCATCTGGCCTCAAAGCGGCTTGATGCCAGTTTCGGTCATTAGTCGAATGTCAACTTGCGACGTCTTCATTGCTTACGATTTTTAACAAAATGCCGCGTTGTTCAGTGATTGTTTGCAAAAATAACAGCTGTATTGTGAATTACAAGAAAGATAGCATCTCATTTCACACGTAAGTACTACAATATTATAGTTTATCATATTGAAATTACAGAATTCATTAAAAAATTTAGAAAAGCGATGATAGATCCCTTTTCATTAGGAACTAAAACCATTGCTTGCTTAGTACAAATGAATCGATGAATCGGCTGCTCTAATAGCGCAATGGATAAGTGTTTTACTGATACTCTCACTCACACGATAGTTTCGTGAAGCGGCCGCTGTCGGCTTTTGTGTGTTAGGGATGTGATATGCTGTTTGTGATTGTCGATATTTTATACGATCCTATTTAGTACGAATGATTATTTAAGATACAATTAATTATTTAAAAACCCAATTTGTTTCTATTTCTTGATTACTTCACCTAACTTTTATTGAATCAATAGCTAATGGGAATATAGGTAAATAGTAACTTCAGAAACCGAGCATTAAATAACTGATAAAACGTAAAAAAGTGTAGATAATGTGTTGATTTTTAATANATTTTATACGATCCTATTTAGTACGAATGATTATTTAAGATACAATTAATTATTTAAAAACCCAATTTGTTTCTATTTCTTGATTACTTCACCTAACTTTTATTGAATCAATAGCTAATGGGAATATAGGTAAATAGTAACTTCAGAAACCGAGCATTAAATAACTGATAAAACGTAAAAAAGTGTAGATAATGTGTTGGTTTTTAATATATTGTGGTATTCATGCATCATTCATATAATGATCATCATTTATACCATGTTTTATTTTAAAACTTTAGCTATCCGAAAGATCCAAAGATAAAAGAAATGTGGATAAATGCGACAGGAAGGGGTCCAAGCTGGTTCCCAACAAAAAATCACACCATATGCTCGTCCCACTTTGAGCCAAAGTGCTTTCAACCATTGAAGAAAGTTCGTTGGCTCTTCGAATGGTCGGTCCCAACATTGAAGTTGCGTATGGTATTGATGAATTATATGGAACCTTCCACATCCAAAGTGTGCTTTTATTCTGAATTGGATAAAAAGGATCCTAATTTGGTAAGTTAAACTATTTTACAACATCAAAAACTTGTTTCTTTTTTTAAATATAAATATAAAACAAAGTAAGTTTTTTATATGAGAAATTATATAAATGCGGAATGTTTTCTTAATTACAGACGGTTGCTTTAAAACTTCCAACCGGAACCGAATCACAAAATCTCACTTGTGAAAAAAACGATAATTCGGAAAATACTGCTCCAACGTCTACAATATATGGTATCGATACAAACTTTAATGCTCGACAAAATAGCAGTAATGCTAGTTCGAGATAGGTGCTGGTCTTTATTGTTCTGGGAGACAAAATTTGAGTGACCTGTGGACTAATGATGACACAGGCGTGGAAATATTTAGGCTTGTAGTGTCCAAATAACGCTTTCATTTCATCCAAAGCTGCTTGACCTTTGACGATACTTCTATTCGTGATGAAAGGAAGCTAATAGACAAATTGGCACCAATCAGGGAACTATTCGAAACATTTATTGAAAATTGTTAAATATCTTATGTCCCAGGAGATTGTCTAACTATCGATGAAATACTGGTAGCTTTCCGAGGCCGATGCAAATTTCATCAATACATTCCATCCAAGCCGGCTAAATACGGTATCACTAAATAATTTGATAGATGCAAGAAATCCCTACAGCAATAACCTTTAAATATATCCTAGAAAGCAGACTGATAATCGATATTTTATGAGCAATAAACCGTTTGATGTTGTGGATCGCATTGAGCAGCTGATATCGAAAACAAACCGTAACATTATGTTTGATAACTGGTTCACAAGTTATGAACTTGTCGAACATTTTCTCGAGGAACACAAGATTTTTTAATTTTTTATTTACTTATTTTTTTTATTACTACAAGGAGAACCAACAGCCAACTAACATAACATAATAATGTAACAAATAATAGAATCAAAAAGCCAATTAAATGTTCCAAAAAGACGTCAACTTTGTTTCTCATGTCCCAAAAAAAAGTCAACTTGCACCATGACAATAATATTGATGATTCGACTAGAAAAAAACAATAGCCGGAAACCAATACATATTAACACCTCAACAAAATATGGAGCTGATGAGCTGTGCACTACATATAACATGTGTCGCAATTAAAAAAAGTGGACTTTGACAGTTTTCTACGTCATTTTGAACAAGTCTGCCCTTCACGGACTTATTCCACCAGTTCCAAAAGGGTTTATTATATCACTCTCTAAAGCAAAAGATTCTATCCCGGGAGATGAAGATAGCACCTAGAACCATGTCACGTATTTTAAATGATGACTTAGGACTTGCAGCCTATAAGAGACGTACTGGGGTATTTCTTAACTAATCATCTAAAATAGGGTGGTAAAATCGAAACAACTACTGAAGCGGTACGCAAAGGGAGGTCATAGAAATTTTTTGTTTACGGATGAGAAAAATTTTACAATTGAGCAACATTTTAACAAAGAAAATGACCGTATTTATGCTCAAAGCTCTAAGGAAGCTTCCCAATTAGTCGACAAAGTGCAACGTGGGCACTATTCGACTTCAGTGATTGTTTGGTGGGGTATTAGCTATGAAGGAGTGACTGGGGCATACTTTTGTGAAAAAGGTATCAAAACATCGGCATAAGTGTATCAAGATACCATTCTTGAGAAGGTAGTGAAGCCCCTTAACAACACCATGTTCAATAATCAAGAATGGTCCTTCCAGCAAGACTCGGCGCCAGGTCATAAAGCTCGGTCTACGCAGTCTTGGTTGGAAACGAACGTTTCGGACTTCATCAGAGCTGAAGACTGGCCGTCGTCTAGTCCCGATATTAATCCGCTGGATTATGATTTAGGGTCAGTTTTAGAGAGAACGGCTTGCTCTAAACGCCATAATAATTTGGAGTCCCTAAAACAATCCGTACGATTGGCAGTGAAAATTTTTCCCATGGAAAGAGTGTGTGCTTCTATTGATAACTGGCTTCAATGTTTAAAGGACTGTATTGCAGCCAATGGAGACCACTCCGAATAAGCTTTTTGTACTTTTAATTGTTTTATATTTATGTATTAAACTAACACACTGTAAAAGTAATAAATGTTATTTGCAATAGATTTTTTTTTCCTTTGTCTCAGAATTTATGGCAAGACTAGGTATGTATTGATTAATAATAAATTAAATTCTGCGTTTTAAGTTACTTTTTCCATTATCATGAACATACTAGGTAAATAATAGATATGTAAATAAGTGGTAACTGCATGCTTGTCGCATAAGTGGCGAGTGGCTGAGTGGCGAGCCCTCTCTCATGTGGCCCGTTATTCTTTTCTTGGAATAAATTTTAATCCAACCCATGGTAAACCCATCCCCACAATCATCCCCCTTCGCTTTACTGATATCTCAAACAAACAACATGAAAAAGATTTTAACATTGAACCCCACGGAGAAGATCTGCATATACTGGAATGATTTCCGCCGAAAGTTTATTTGCAGGACCTTGCCTAGAACTTAACGTACTTTCGGCTCCATCTCAAGAAATGTGTACGGTCGGTGTTGCTACTGATAATGGATCCTAACCGTCAACCACTGTTTTACTTACTGATACTTCAAAAAATTTTGTGCCATCTACAAACTTTCAACACAAAGGTACAGATAAGTTTGTGCTCTGAAGAAGATTTTTCACCATCAAATGAAGAATATATACCAGATACCGATGAAGACGCTACAGAGTGCGAATGAATCCTACCAGAATCAAGTAACTCATCCATCGAAGATGTAGAAAACATGATAGACAACAGAGAAATCCAATTACTCAATCAATCAGTCTGCGCTATACGCTAAAAGGATTTGACAACGTTGGAACGATAGAAAGCCATGAGCCAAAAAAATTCTAAGATCTAATTCTAGATCTCCAAAGATGTTTACCAACACCCTATTTCACTAATAACCAAAGTTTCTATCACAAAAAGCTGTGGATGTTTAGCTTTACGGTTATAAACTCAGTTCTAAAAGAAAGCTGGTGTTTCATGTGGGACGAAACTGTGGCGGGTCGAGATGGAAAGAAATGGCACCAGGAATAGTTGAATTTTTTGAACAGGCTGTCGATAGTGCATTGAAAGAAGTAACCTTATGGAGTGACATTTGTGCGGGGCAGAATAACAATGTCTACTTGATGGTGGCTTACTTCTGGATATTAACTCAAAAAGAGCATTTGTAAATAATAAACCACAAGTATTTACTAAAAGGACACACTCACATGGAAGTGGATGTGATCCACGATAGAACGCAAAAAGAAAAAGATCCAGGAGTTTTCCATTGTTACTCCCTGGCACTGGCAGCAGTTTATTAAGAACTGTTCAAGAAATAATAAAATTAAAGTGATTAATATGGAAACCGATCACTTGTATTTTTCTGCTTTTTGTGAAGGATCATCACTCCTTTTGTTCACAGAAAAAAACCGGATGCAGGAGAAACCGTGCCTTATTCGACTATAGTGTGGATACACTTCCGAAAATATAAGATGGGTTCAACAATATCCTACAAATTTTCTTTTGACCAGGAAACATACGAACAAGTCAGTTTTATTAGTAACAAACGAAGAGCATGTTCGATGCCCACGCCGAAACCTATTCGAGAAACTCGAAAACCCATTTCAAGACTGAAATACAATGACTTACAAAAATCATTGCGGTGGATTCCATCCATGTTTCATGAATATTATAAGAATCTTCCACGAGCGGAAGTTCCTGACTTGCCTGAGGTCTACGAGTGTGCTGTTAGTCTCCTACAAATAATGAGATAAATAAATATTTCAATTTCTTAGCACAGACTTATTATTTTTTATATATAAAATGAATCTCCTGCCTCCCTCGTCCCCTTCAAAATTATTTCCAGGTACATTGGTATTACCTCATAATATTGTATACCTCTGAGAAATGCATTTTTTTAAAAAGGTATATAGCCTCAAGTCCATAAAATTAGATAATATATAGATTTATCGTAATTATATGTAATTCATGATACTTACGTCTAATTATTATAAAAAATGCAGCTAAGTTAATTACTCTGCCTCTATTATAACTTTTATAAACTCTTTTAATAAATTAAAATAATTGTTGAATAAAACAAATACTGTGATTTGTTTTATTATTTTTATTGTTATTATCGTTATTAAGAATTGTGATTTTTTTATATACATATGTTATTAGGAAACATCTGAATACCACGCCGTTCTGTTCGACTATTAGACCACCAGACTCGACTCACTTTCGTTCTTATTCAGTTTGATGACAGCAGTTTGTACTGCGTAGTCTCAGACTGGACGCAAGTCAAGTCAGGTTGAATTCGGTAGGTGAACCCCATTGCCTGATACTTGAAATTACACAAGACGTTTTTCACTTCCTAAAATACGGCATCAGAATTATTTGAAACTTTAATCGGTACTAGTTATCACACGCACAACATACAAACGGGACCACATTTCGAAAATAAATATAATAAAACAATAAAATTTTACAATACAAAATAATCAAATGTTTTGCTCAGTTTTGGGACACCATTATAATATACTAATAAAACAATTCAATATCTCGTGAATGGGATTTCCCACCATGAGAACGGTCTAAATGGACCACATTGACAAAACCTATCCTGCAATCTCATAATAGGCCCAAACATTAACAAAATGGTGGGGTCGGGCGTCTTGGGAGCTTACACCGGTGCGTACCACCACCCTATTTCAGTCGTGAAGCAGTAATGCGTTTCGGTTTGAAGGGCGGCGCAGCCGTTGTACTGTAAATACTGAGACTTAGGACTCGTGTCTCAAGATAGACGGCCTTGACGTAGTTGATGTCTGCAGGCTCCAGTGATCACTTAACCACCAGGTAATCCGTGAGTTTGTTCAATTAAAATAACTCAATATAAAAAGCGGCTAAATCTGGATGAGCACATTAAAATCCAGGTGTTGGTCCACCAACCTGTCCATTTATGGCGTGAGGCAGAGATGCGCACCAGCTTGCAGGGTGGGGCGACCGATAGAAGTCGGGAGGCGTCTATATGATGTCGCATGGGATGATATATATGTATACCATGTATTTGTTAATTTATGTATGTAATATTCTTATGAATTTGGTTATTTTCGCATTAAGTAATGCATCTACCACAGTATTCTCTACACCACCCTTGGTTGACTGGTAGACAATGCCTCAGGCATTAAGTCCGCCATTATACCTTTGCACATTAAGTTTAAATAAGCGTGAAATTGTACAATAGTATCTATTTGTTGTGTTCATACATAAAATTACATACAAACATACTCTTACCTTCATTTTCAAGATGGTGTTTTATCCTGTACTCAGGTCTTCTTTAAATTTACTCAGACACATACAGCACTACTACAGTACCCTAATACAATTATAATAAATATTAATATTATAAAAACATTTATCTTAATCGTGAAAATTTAATAGTTTTTGGCACTTCGGGGAAGGTTTTTGACATAGTAATATCAACGCATAATAGTGGATGGACAAGTAGCTTTAGGAAATATGTGTATTTAATACATTTAGCGATATTCACAGCAGAGCACAATTAGATTTCACTAATTAAATATGAAAACGACTATTCAACTCGATCATTAAAAACATTATCCGTGCACTAGCACTACACAACAGCGGCCGATAAACAAACACTTCTAGACATGAATTATTTTTAATTATTTTTCAAGATTCACTCGCGTTTATTAGACAGTGCACTGGTCCAATGTCCGATTAGCGCTAACAAAGCGCTATCTAACGCCAATATCATTGTTTTCCTCGCTTCCCGGGCGGTTTCTGAAGCTGGAATGAAGATGGGCCCGTTAACAGCAATGTAGACGTGGAATTCGTCTGCGGCGGAGGATTCGAATGGGGAGGCCACGAGGTTGCTGAAACAAAACCAGTCAATCAACTACTGAAGACACAAATCGTCTTCTCGCATTAAAACTGTATAATATCAAAACTTACTAATTTTACAAAGAGTGAGTTTTAATGGATTAACATGTGGTATTTTTAAGATTAATCAACATTTTGCAACATTTATTTTTTACCAGTTACATTATCACTGTCTTAAGTAAGATAAAATTATGTATTAATTTTGTTAATAGTAGTTAATGTATAGGTAAACTAAAAAACTAAAACTAAACTATGCTCTTTTGATAGTTTAAATGAGAAAAATACTGGTGATGCCAAATGATTCCGCATATTAACTCAATTTCGAATATTTTTGGAAATTGTACACTTTTAATGCGAAAAGACGAAATGAGGACTGATGCAATGCACTCGTCGAGGCTTTAGGACAACGAACAAATGGAAACTAGACAAGTGGAGCACTGTAACCGGCTTAGATGTAATGCAACATCACACATTACGCGAAGGAAACAAACATCACACTATCACCCAACATGTTTCTTTCTTTGTCGTGTAATGTTGCTTAATACACGAACGCAACCGAGCGAGCGAGACAGACCGATCGACGCTGCAACGCGATGGCTTGACGTGCAGTGCTACGCAAAATAAATGAGCAAGCGACACGGAATTATTCCTAGTGATTTTGATCCGTATGCCCTGGCCGCTAGGTACATTTTTATACCTATGGTACGTCTGAATTTTAATATAAGTATTTGTGTTTATACTTTTCATGCGGCCAGCCGGTAGTTCCCCGCAAGTTACTTAATTTTTTATTCGCAACTTTTGTAAAATCGCTAGTCGCTCGTAATTGTTTAGTAATATTTCATATTAATTTTTGTGTTTGAATTACTTAAGCACTTGTTTGAAGATAGTTTTATTATTTGTTTTAATGCGTGTTTAATAAGTGAAAGAAAGAATGGCGTCTAAATGAAAGTACAGTCCTCTTTGGATACATTTTGAGGAGACCGCGCCAAAAAAATGCGTCTACTGCTCTCGTATATTAACATTATCGTCGAGCTCAATTTGCAGTCTAAGTCGCCATATTGCTTAGATGGATGGACGAGCTCACAGCCCACCTGGTGTTAAGTGGTTACTGGAGCCCATAGACATCTACAACGTAAATGCGCCACCCACCTCGAGATATAAGTTCTAAGATCTCAGTATAGTTACATCGGCTGCCCCACCCTTCGAACCGAAACGCATTACTGCTTCACGGCGGAAATAGGCGGGGTGGTGGTACCTACCCGTGCNTTAAGTGGTTACTGGAGCCCATAGACATCTACAACGTAAATGCGCCACCCACCTCGAGATATAAGTTCTAAGATCTCAGTATAGTTACATCGGCTGCCCCACCCTTCGAACCGAAACGCATTACTGCTTCACGGCGGAAATAGGCGGGGTGGTGGTACCTACCCGTGCGGACTCACAAGAGGTCCTACCACCAGTGATTGAAATCCGTTCATCCCACAATAAATTATATTAAGTAAAAAATAAAATTATTATATTACTAAGTAAGTCAAGCTCTGTCAACTAATATAACAGTGTATTACAATACAAAGTATGAGCACATCACTTAAGTAATGATTCGGGTGTATAGATACAATGTATTCGTCACAGTATCTATTGAACGCACCGAGTAATGTTAAGAGTGATGTGTAATGTTTTCGAGTAATATCACCTGTCTGTAAAAGTGATGTCATATCACATTACATTGGGAAGTGATGTTTTGCGCCAGTCTAATGGAAACCTTACCCAACTCCTGTTTTTATTTTTATATTGTGTCAAAAGGCAGAAATTTTTACTGGAGACGAGTGAAAGCATTTTTATAATGTATTTTATGACCTGGTAACTAAGACCTTTAAGTCATGTCTTATTTTAATTTATATTCTTATTTTTATGAAAAATGATAAAATGGAGTGAAATGAAATGAAGATGATTAATTTCAGACATTAATCAACTGGGATGAAATGAAATGAAATGAGATGACATGGGATGAAATATAATCGCAGTAAAATGGTGGTCATTTACTGAGATTTTTTCAGTGGACTTTTTGGAGGAACCCGAGAAGTTACGTCCAGCAGCTTTGTTTCATTTTCCCACATTTGTGCACTTTTACAGATATTAAAGAGTTAATAAAACACCGTTATTACACATTTAAACCTGAAAAAAAAAAAAAGAAATAGACAAAATAAAACAAATCACACAACTTCACCCCTCGCGTTCCCGCCAAAAAGTCTTTTAAAAACAAAAACGTACATAACATAGATAATACACATAAATTAGTTATAGATAAGCAACTCAACAAAAATGTTTACGGTCGTCGGCCACTAGATGGCTTGGTTTCGATTAGTTTCTAATTGCTCCTGTTAATGGCAGTAACAAATTAACTATCCTATATTTTATTTTTAATGAAGGTTTTTAGGTTTTATTTTTTGCAAATTATCAGAAACCACCAATTGTTAAAATTTAATCAATTTGTCTTTACCAAATAAAGACTTGTAAGTTTTTTTTTTTTGTGTGGTTAGTCAAACAATAATTAAATGCCTTAAATTTAACAATTTAAAAGTTTAGGGGCAACCGCCATAAGATGTCGATAGTTTCCAAAAAAAAATGTATTAAAGATCTCAGTTTTCAGGGCCCTGATAAATAATGTGAAAGGACGTACGTATAGGCGGCAAGTCGTGGTGTGGATCAGCATAGCTCATTCCTGGCATAGCCTCCTTATCGTGGCAGCCGCTAATTACAGATCCGACCCAGGCGACCGGGGCAACGGAAGGCATCCATCTCCCGAAAATTGTATTGTCCGATCCTCCGGATTCTCTCTCGGTGCTTTTAGGACCCTCAAGCACCGATCACCGACCTCGTAGAACTCGTCATTTACGATGGAGTTCGACGAGCGAACTAACCCACAGACACGAGCCACTGAGTTTCTCGCCGGATCTTCTCGGTGGGTGGCGATTCCAATTCGTTGGTAGATTCAGTGAAGCACTGCTCTTGCTAGGGTCAGTGTAAGACAATTCTCTCAGGTTGAGCCCGTGAGCTCAGCGTCCACAAAAAGCTGGAGTATCCCTTATACTACCAGCTAATAGATAGGGGAAAATGACATCCTGCTTAGTTTTGCACTAAAGCACTCATGCTTTTCGGTTTAAAGGGTGGGGCAGCTGCTGTACTGCTCTACGGAGACTTCGAACGTGGGGTCGAAGAAAATAAACGGCGTAGATGCCGCCTCCCACCTCAAGACATTAACTCCAGTGGTAGTATCCACTCAGTGAAATACAAAAGTATATAATTTGTGTACAATATTAGACGGTAGACGCTTCGAACTTTCGAAAGAGATACGCAACGACGTTGTCCCCACATCAAACTATCAATTATATGGTAAGATTATTTGTGGTTATGTGTATTGTCCTCCGGGAACCTCATCGGAGCAGTCAATAAAATACTAAGTATATTGACATGTTTATTCTCATCAGCGGCCGCGGTGGATCACTGCACGTTAAACACTGACTAAACTAAACGGGGCAGGGTATCATTCCCATACAATACCATTGCATCTATGTGTTTCAATGATAGTTTAATAACGTCCAGGTTAGACGCCATAGTTCTGTGCCGTATCTCTTTTGCGTATTTCTACTTGCATTTCAAGGTAGGTATCAGAAAATCATAAATAAATAATAGTTTAAAAAAACTATTAAAAAAAAAATACGCTTTTTTACAATCAAATCATTTTTTCTTACACTATTTTAAATTCAAATTTATTAAAATTTATTTTCTATTTTTTAGTAGAATTTTCTATAAAAGCGTATTTTGTTAGTTTTTTTAAACTATTATTTATTTTTAATTTTTTAGTAGAATATCAATTTTCTCAATACATATATATTTTTTAATTTTAAATTGTCATCGATCCTTAATAAGTATACCAAATTTCGAGTTAATCCGACGTTTTGAAGGGGGTCAAAATCATGTTCAATGATTCCGTTAAGGGCATACATACGTCTGAAGCTAATAAAAGCGTATTAAAAAACATACCGCTGTTATCAACATTCGTAATCGGCGTCAGATTGGACCCGATATAGCTGAAGGGCGTCGGCCCGGCCAACTGGTGCACGCCTCCTGCAAGCGATCCCATTAGTTAGTGCGTCGTCCTCCCGCCATTTTTTTTATTGCTTAGATGGGTGGACGAGCTCACAGCCCATCTGGTGTTAAGTGATTACTGGAGCCAATAGACATTTACAACATAAATGCACCTCCCACCTTGAGATGTCAGTTCTAAGGTCTCAGTATAGTTACAACGGCTACCCCACCCTTCAAACCGAAACGCATTACTGCTTCACGGCAGAGATAGGCAGGGTGGTGGTACCTACCCGTGCGGACTCACAAGAAGTCCTACCACCAGTAGGTCCGTATAATACTTCTTTTATGCGGCACCTAGACACCAGCATTATCACTGCACACCGGGGGCATTAATAACTACTGCAACAAATAAGACTGAACTGTATTCATACCTAAAGCAGCTCTAGGGTCGGCCAGCACGGCACTCACTCTGTTCACTTCACCGGTCAACGTGGACTTAAACTTTCTTTTACCGCTAACATCCTCTTGTAACATTTGGTCTAGGCTTGTGTTATCTGCAATAAAATAAAATTGAATTGCTGAAATTATGAATTGCTGTTCGTTGGCCTCGCTAAAACTCGAGAACGGCTGGACCGTTTTGGCTAATTTTGGTCTTGAATTATTTGTGGAAGTCCAGAGAAGGTTTAAAAGGTAGATAAATATGAAAATGACCAGAATTAAATAAAAATAACAATTTTGTTTTTCCTTTGATGTGTCCCCCGTCGGACGAATTCCTTTTGTTTGTTTTAAGTTTATTTTATACAAAAGCTTAGGTCTTTTATTTATCGATTGAGGCACTACGAAGTCTACCGGGTCAATTATTCTGCAATAAAATATTCTATTATACTATTTGCGTACACAATTTATGGAAGCTATTCGCAAAGCAGATGTGACATTAAATAGCTAATGTAAAACATGGGGAAAATATTATTGATATGAACCTTTATATCAGAATTATATAAACTTGTTAAAGAATATTTATTTTGTAGCGTGCAACATTCGGCCGCACTCGGGCGTCATCGGGCGCGATCGGAATTTCCGAACGCGTAGGTTGCGTGTTGCGTGACGTCATTAAACAAGATTGGCGCGCCGATTCAACTTCAATATAAAATCGCAATTTTAGTTTAATTTGTTTCGTCTATTGCCTAGCGTCGTTTACTCTTTTTTAGTTTATATTTTAACATTGTACACATATATCTGAACATTATAGATATTATTGAAATAGTGTGTTTGACTTTTATATATTCCGAGTCAAAACATCCCGCGAATACGAAGAACAGACAACAAACCACACTATTAGTTTTGTAATAATGTCGACTAACGGTTCTGTAGGAGGTCAAACGTGGCAGCCGGTTCCTTCAGTATGTAGGTCCTCAGGTTCTTGTACTGACGGAGCTGCTCCTCGACTTGGGAATGTACAGTCTGCAGCCGGCCCGCCAGAGCTACCAGCGACTCGTGCATACGACGAATGCCTAGTGTTAATTCTGTAATAATTTTACATAAATTAGTTATACATCATGATATTTTTTTAAAAGTACATGAGGGTTCCATCATATTTTCTTTTTTTTTTATTACTTAGATGGGTAGACGAGTCCACAGCCCACCCGGTGTTAAGTGGTTACTGGAGCCCATAGACATCTACAACGTAAATGCGCCAACCACCTTGAGATATAAGTTCTAAGGTCTCAGTATAGTTACAACGGCTGCCCCACCCTTCAAACCGAAACGCATTGCTGCTTCACGGCAGAAATAGGCAGGGTGGTGGTGCCTACTCGTGCGGACTCACAAAAGGTCCTACCACTAGTAAAGTGTGGAATCCATCCCCTCCAGTAAGAACAGCTGCAACGTCTGATGGATCTTAATTAGTAATTAAAACACATTATCGCTGTCGTCAAACACTTACCCTTTTCGGTCAGTAATTTGGGTGTCGATTGCATCTGTTTGTCTGCAATTTCCATTTGTCTCCGGAACGTTATTAAATGCTGTTCAAGCTCTGAAATCAGGTCCTTGACGTATTGAGGGGGCGCCATGCCTTCCAGCTCCGAACCTGCAAAAAAATTACATGAGTTTCTGATTTTGCTATGTAACCTGAATGACCTCTTGGGTTGACCGTCAATGGTCTTGAACATCATGAGTTATGAGAACCTTATCAGCCTACTACATTACTCTCAGAGTTGTTCATATAATTTTTATTATTATTACATATAACGAATAGCACTTTTTGAGAGTTTGTATAACATGATTATAGCACTTTAGTGTGTGATAGGAGGTATCAGTTAATTTAGTTTTATAACAATTAATAAATAAATACAATAATTTTTTCAACACATTTGTGGGTATATAATGTATAATTGTATATAGCAGTGGTGTTTTCTGGGAAGGTAAGATTACTGGTGGCCCGAAGGCCTTTCCAGTTTTAGCAGGACAGGTAGGCCAGCAAATGCTCAGCCAAGAGGGGATGTATGTCCTATGGATATCATACCTCTCGGTAAGCAGCCATCAGCATAAGCAGATCAACGTGGTCGAAATCGGACTGGAACGCAGCACCGTCATCATTACTATTTTTTTTATTGCCTTTTTAGTCAGACGAGCATACGACCCACCTGATAATAAGTGGTTACAGTCGCTCATGGGCGTCAGCAATGCCATAAGCAGAGCCAAGCCGCTGCCTATCATACTATTTAGCCCACTGAGTTTCTCACCGGATCTTCTCAGTGGGTCGCGTTTCTTATCCGGTGGTAGATTCTGCGAATCACTACTCTTGCTAGGGCTAGTGTTAGCAACGTCCTCAGGTTAGAGCTCCGTGAGCTCACCTACTCGCTCGCTTACACAGGCATAGACTCTCAAGGCTACCAGCTTAGGTAGGGAAAAAATAGTAATGAGTAATGTATGTATACTATACTTGAAGTGTACGTATACTATACATAGTAACTATACTTGAGACCTTAGAACTTATATCTCAAGGTGGGTGACGCATTTACGTTATGGATATCTATGGGCTCCAGTAACCACTTAACACCACGTGGGTTGTGAGCTCGTCCACCCCTCTAAGCAATAAATAAATAAAACATACCGGGCGCCGCGTTGTCCCGCAGCACGGTGTCGGCGGCGGCGAGCGCGGCGGCGGCGGCGGCTCGCTGGCGGCGCGACACGCAGCGCGCACGCGCCACTTCGCCGCACACGCGCGCCGCCTCGCGCGTCAGGACCGCCGCCTCGCCCGCCACCTGCCACAAGCGATATCACGATAGTACTATGTCACTAGGGATGATCGATATTCATCGATGTTTAACTGGTAAACATCGATGTTTTGGTTTCGATAACATCGGTACATCGATATTATGATAATAAATTATCAAATTATCGGATTTTTGGCGGGAACGCGAGGAGTGAAGTTGTGTGATATGTGTTATTTTGTCTATTTAGTGTTTCTTCAGGTTTAAATGTGTAATAAAGGTGGTTTATTAACTGTTTAATATCTGTGAAAGTGCACAAATGTGGGAAAATGAAAAAAGCCGCTGGACGTAACTTCTCGGGATCCTCCAAAAAGTCCACTGAGAAAATCTCAGTAAATAACCACCATTTTACTGAGATTATATTTCATCCTCTATCGTCTCATCTCATTTCATTTATGTTCATCCCAGTTGATTAACGTCTCGAATTAATAATCTTCATTTCATTTCATATTATCATATTATTTCATAAAAATAAGATAAATTAAAATACGACGTGACTTAAAGGTCTTAGTTACCAGGTCATAAAATCCCTTTAAAAAAAAGTAGGAAGAAATCGCTGTTAGTCAAAGAATAAGGGTTTATTATATACATACTTCGCTAACAAGTAACTAATTCTATCTATGTTGATGTGGTGACTACCGCTGTATATGAGTGCTGAACGTGTACTGGCGCTTTATACTACGGTTCGAGTACCTATATATTTTTTCTACCTAAGCTGATAGCCTTGAGAGGCTATTTCAGCGTAACCGTGGCTAGTAGGTGAGCTCACGGGGCTCAAACCTGAAACCTGACGACGATGCTAACACTGGCCCTAGTAAGAGCCGTGCTTCGCAGAATCTACCACCGGATCGGAAACGCGACCCACTGAGAAGATCCGGCGAGAAACTCAGTGGGCTGTGTCTGAGAGTTAATTTACTCGTCGAGCCCTTCGTCGCAAGCGACGGGTTCGACGAAAACGCTGACCGGTGCTTGAAGTACTTAGAAGCACCGTTAGTGGATCGGGAGGATCCGAGATGACGTGTTTTGGGCGACGTCGACTGCTTTCCATTCTGTCCGCAGGATCGGGAATGTAGTTACCGGCGGCCACGATGAGAGGGTTCTCGAGTCGTGCCGCTTTATCGAAGTGGTTTGAGTAAAACGATGTCAATGTGCTGATTTGAATGCGCGCGTGCCCTGTACGATACATGACTCGTATGCTTACTCGTATTACTTACTTACTCGTATGCGACTCGATGTGTTTTCTTCCTTAAGTAGTACAACTATATTAAACTAGATGACACTGATTAACGTAATCGAAGTCGAGTCCAATAATTAAACGCCCGCTTATAATGCGTAAAACGTAGTTTTAATTAATAAACCTCAAAAGTCACGAATTTTTCTTGTTTAAATGCCTAAAATTATTTTTAACCATACCTTATGCAGTGGCTTGATAGACACTCGCATAACTTCAGAACTCAGAGACTTTTGTTTCTTGACAAATTCTTTGAATGAATCAACTGTTGTTGAAATCTCATTGGGCAGCTTGGTTTGCTTTGGTGGCTCAGCTGTAAAATCATTCACAAAGCACATTGTTTAAACTAGACATTTCAGTGTTTTTTTATAGTTTTATACTACCCAGATGGAACAATCACAATGCCATACATATCACAACGTGAATGCTGCCATGGTATGTCTTGGCACATGAAGTGAACTTTCTCACCTTCAAACCAGAACACATAACACAACAGAGAGAGAACACGATGGCGATATTCCTATTTCAATATAAATTGGGCATATGGACTTACTTTTAGCATCTGTAGTATTCGTCACACCAATACCACTTGTAGCCGGTGCAACTCCTCCAAGGCCGAAGCTTGATGTTCCTGATAATAAATATCAGTACTATTTTAAGTATGCACAAAACTTTAATTGGTCTGTAGCGGACAACACAGTGTAAAACCCTTTATAAATTTCAATATAGTAATTGAAACCTAAGAAAATACAGCTTAAATTTTAAGGAATAATTCAGTTTGCTAACATTATTATTATACTATTATTTGGATACCACTATTATTGTAATGAATTCTCATATCAATAGAGAGCAATAAAGTTAATGTTACCAAATATTTGCCAAATGTTCAAATTCAAACATCTTTTAAACGCAATGTCAATATCACATGATAAAAGTTTCAGTAACTTACCTAATGTTGATGGCTGAGTACCAGTTAGACTGGTTGTACCAAGCTTAGGTCCTGGGAAAGAAAATTAGGTTTATTCATGTAAATGATGAAAATGATTGGATGGTTAAAATAATGATCAATATTTGGTTTATGAAAGAGGAATTAAATTGAAAAATTGAGAAAGGAATTTAGGTATTCTATCTAGATTTTAACATTTTTTGAGTCATTAATTATAAGTAGTGTAAGTCAAACAATAAGATCGACCATTATTATCCGATGCCTCAACATTTGGATTTACTTATGTTTTATTATATGTTATTTCTTGTTCTAATGTGGATATTGGCAGAGGAACAATCCTGATGATTTCCCAATTTTTCCCAAAACAAGCAAATATATATTAAGCAAAATAGGAGAAAGAAATTACTTGTAAAGTCAAGGTAGTAGTAGTAGTAAGGTACTTAATAGTTTTTTCTTTGTTTATTGATATAAAATTCAAACGCATCATATAACTTGAACAACAATATGTGCGAAAACATATAGTGTAAATATTTTTATTATTGTTTGGTGGGTCTATACAGAGTCGCCGTTAACATGACTAAATTTTATAACTGATACTCAATTTACAAGATGCAACGGAACTCTGTTTCTAATACTTTAATAGGTTTTGATCTTTATAAAAAGTAATATGTGTATAATTATGTAGTTACATAATTACACACTACATAATTATACAATACAAGAAGTTATATTGTCAAATAAAATTATTGTCTTATCATCTAATCACTAAGAATGTAGGATAATTCCAAAAGTAACAAATTTAACTTCTATCTAATATTAGATACGCATAGAATAATGTAGTTTTAGTTTTCACCATATTCAGTTCAGCAATCCCTCATAAATTAAGACTTCATGACTTCAACTTTAAAAAACCATGATATTGAAAATTTTCATTAAAGTAGCATTTACTCATTAATCTACAATAATATACGAAATACACTACCAATGAAAGCTAACGAAGACATCATGCTATTTGTGTCTATGTATTTAAGTATCATAAAGTTATCTTTTATTTACGTTTTAAAAGTTAATAAGCTTAACCTACTATGTGTTTTGTACTGATCTCAGGAAGTCTAAATATTTTACATATATATTTTCAAATTTTTACAAAATGAAAGTTAATAATATTGATTCGATAAATTCATCTCACCAACTGTAGGAGTGACAATCTGATAACAGTCTCTAGAAGCACATTTTAATTTGTAATCATCACGTTTTACAGGACTTAAATCTTCAGGTATTATCAGCACATTACTAGTGGGTGCTTGAAAAGATTGGAATTTTGGTTTGTAGGATGAGAAATGGTCGGGATACATGGCACTGGAAGGATTATGATCTCAATTTGTATGATGTAGGCATTCTCCACTCGGTTTTGGGTTATAAATGGCTGTAGTTATTGTCAAAATATGGAGAAAGTCACTAATAATTGTTTGTTAATGTTTTTGCTGCATAAGAGCTTTTTCCAAATTTTCTTTTTTTTCTTATTGCTTAGATATGTGGACAAGCTCATAGCCCACCTGCTGTTAAGTGGTTACTAGAGCCCATAGACATCTACAACGTAAATGCCGCCACCCACCTTGAGATATGAGTTCTAAGGTCTCAGTATAGTTACAACAGCTGCCCCGCACTTCAAACCCAAACACATTACTGCTTCATGGCAGAAATAAGAGGGGTGGTGGTATCTATCCAAGCAAACTCACAAGAGCTCCTCTCACCAGTAATTGTCATCAACTGTCATATATATGTTAAAACTTTCGCCCTTGTACTGTTGCATCTAGCTTACTGATAGCTTTAAGCACTGATGGATTAAATTACTCATTTTCCCACTCCATTGAGAGGAATTTCTATGCTTGTTTTCAGTATTTTCACAATTTTTAAAACGCTTTCTTTATTGCAGGGATTGTTTGACAAGCCCACATGTGTTAAGTTTTTACCTGAGTCCATAGACAGTAATAACGCAAATACCGCCATCCACCTTGAGACTTGAGTTCAAGTCTTATTTTATAGTTCAATTTCCCCACACAGCAAACCAAAACGTTTCATTTTTTCACAAAATAAATAGGCAGAGTGGTAGTACATAGCCATGAGTGCAGTGAGTGAGTACTGCCAGTGTGAGCACAATACTTACATAGAACAGCAAATAGTAACAAATTGCATTTAATTTATATGGAACTGTTTCACTTGTGAGCGTAGCTCAGACGGTAAACTGTTGGTTAAATGTTAGTAAATAGTACATACCAAATAAACTACTAGATGTAGTGGCCGTGCCAGTGGCTCCCAATAGTCCAAACCCTGTTTGAGTAGTTGCTGTACCAAGACCAAAACTCAGACCCAACCCAGTAGTTGATGTAGTAGCTGGCTGTGTCCCAAAACCACCTGATGCAAAAAAAATATATTAAAATCAACTTAAATAAGTAATTGTGAAACTAAAAAATTTCTATATTTTTTTATAAAGTTCATTATTTGTGATCAATCATTCTATGACTTGTTTTTGCAGAAAAAAATCAAACAAGTCAGACTGCAGTATAGTATGAAGTGAAGTAACTGAAATAATTTATTTACTATGACAGACCTAAAGTATTTGATCCAAGACTAAAATTTGACCCAGCAGTGCCTGTACCAAAAGCCGGTGTTGTAGTTGTCCCAAATGCTGAAGTCCCTGTACCTACACAAGATTATTATTACACAGTTAAAAGAATATAATAAACTAAAAGAATAGTAAGTCTTAAATAAAATTCGTCCATTTAAGTCATCCTTTCTCAAAGTGAGCGATAATGCCTGCTTGTGGTCGCTGCAGGCCTAAAGGCGGTAAGAGACCCAGAAAAAAAATTGGGGCCATTGTGTTGTGGCTTGGGAAGCGATTTGTAATTTCATCTAGGAGGACTTTAAGCACCAACCGAGGTCTTGCTATAGTGGTTTTTTAAGTAGTTAAAAAAATGGGGGTGCTAAAAAAGAATTTATTCTCAAAGTGGGCACTAGACAAAATATGTTTGGGAACCCCTGATTTAAGTGTTTTCAAATTCTAGCCATTATAAAATATGACATCACAGCACAAATGCTTTCCAGACATGCATTAACTTAAAATTTAACAACAATTAAAAATACCAAAAGTAGGAGCTGTTGAACCGAAGGCCGGTGTAGTGGTTCCAAATACTGGAGCTGCAGAATTGGCTCCAAAAGCGGGTGTTGAACCAAAACCTGGATTAGTTGTTGTACCAAAGGCCGGAGCGGTCGATGCACCGAAAGCAGGTGTGGTAGTCGAACCAAATGCCGGTGTTGTCGAACCAAAACCTGCAGTACCAAATGCGGGCGCTGAAGTAGCAGATGTACTCCCAAAAAGGCCTGTTGATGGCTGAGATGTTGCAGTCATGCCAAATCCTGGGGTTGCAGGTCTGCAAATAAAAACATTAAAATTGTTATGCATCAAAAGATCTCATCCACAAGCACTTCATTAAAAATTAAGAAAAACTTAAACAGGTATTTGACATACACTTCTTATCGTATTCTTAGTACTAGCACTAGTAGTCAAAAACTACAAATTTATTGAGAACTTAAAAAGTACGTTTTACAACTTGGAGATGTAAATCTTTAACGTTTATTAACCTTTTAGAACGTAACGCACTACTTACATATGGTTACCGCCAATTTTTGAGATTTCCAGAAAAGGAAAGCATTTGAACCCACATTAGGTGTTGATGCAGATTAAAAATCCACGTTACCTATTTAAAATACCGAAAAGGTTTTCTACGAAGAAGGTTACTACTTAAACTATAGTAAAATACGTAAGTCACTTACTTGTTGGTACCGAAACTAAAACCTCCTGCGAGTCCTGTGGTAGCAGGAGCACTTGAAGGTGTGCCGAACGAGAAAGACATCTTTGCTAATTTCAGCACTTTTCAGTTATTCACATATCATTCTTCAAGTGATTTAAATTTGAACTAAAGCCAGTAAAGCCTGTTAATAATAACACAGACTGATCAAGACAAGTCGTTGCTTGAGCTATGAATTGAGGACATTGAGGTTGAAATGACATGCTTCAAGTTTCTTTTATCAAAAAGTACTCTGTGGTAGCTTCAGTGCGATTCACAGATTCGTTTTATGTAACAATAGTCAATCAAAAATTTAAGTTGTGTTTTTACTTCTGTAAATTTACCTGATTTTTTTAGTATTCGTATAATCGCGAACTAATTCATCAACTTCAGTTCATTTCGCTTTACATTATAATAGGTTAAAAGAAGAAAATATTAGACTTGGCTTAAAGGTCTCGTTACCAGGCCATCAAATCTTCAAAAATAAATTTGGTAAACTCGACACCTAAGCTGTCCGTGACAACAAAAGTTGTTTAATATTCCAATATAAGGATGAGATTAAACCATAAAACCAGTTTTAAATATGTCAATGAATTGCGAAAACCAAAAATTATAATATTATCCTAGTTTAACTAAAATATGTTTTCACATGTTTCTGTGGGCGGTGGTTAATTAATGTTGTGATACGCTCCGGTAATTATTTGATAGGNGACACCTAAGCTGTCCGTGACAACAAAAGTTGTTTAATATTCCAATATAAGGATGAGATTAAACCATAAAACCAGTTTTAAATATGTCAATGAATTGCGAAAACCAAAAATTATAATATTATCCTAGTTTAACTAAAATATGTTTTCACATGTTTCTGTGGGCGGTGGTTAATTAATGTTGTGATACGCTCCGGTAATTGTTTGATAAGGGGCCGTGAGCTTGTTCACTTAAGTATGTAATAAATAAATCAAAAGATGTTGATCAAAGGAAATTTAATAGATTCAAATTGATACCTTTTTGAACAAACAAAAAAGTATAAAACTATCATTTGTAAAACGCGAAATGACAAGATATTGTGATGTTTCTGTTTCGTTTCGATAATAAATTAATTAATTCTAAATGAATCATTTGGCGTACGGAGGACATTTGTACAATTCGTGCAGAATTATTTTCAAGACAACTCCGGTAAACACAGGAATTTCCTTCGTTTTGACGGCGTATCCGAAACCATATGTTAGGTCCGAACGGCCTCCAGTTATGGAGCCAATTGAACTCCATAAAAGACTATTTACAGGAAACACGAAGGTAGAAACTGGACTGATGAAAGCAGCTAATATTGTAAATTATACTTACGTTTAAAATAAAAATGTTTTTCTTTTCCTCGTATGTTCATACGTATTGTTACTATACTATGAAGTCGTCGTGGCCTAGAGGATAAGACGTCCGGTGCATTTGTATGTAGCGATGCACCGGTGTTCGAATCCCGCAGGCGGTTACCAATTTTTCTAATGAAATACGTACTCAACAAATGTTCACGATTGACTTCCACGGTGAAGGAATAACATCGTGTAATAAAAACCAAACCCGCAAAATTATAATTTGCGTAATCACTGGTGGTAGGACCTCATGGGAGTCCGCACGGGTAAGTACCACTACCCCGCCTATTTCCGCCGTGAAGCAGTAATGCGTTTCGGTTCGAAGGGTGGGGTAGTCGTTGTAAATATACTGAGACCTTAGAACTTATATCTCGAGGTGGGTGGCGCATTTACGTTGTAGATGTCTATGGGCTCCAGTAACCACTTAACACCAGGTGGGCTGTGAGCTCGTCCATCCATCTAAGCAATAAAAAAATTCCTTTTCTAGAAAATTTAAATAAAAAGCATCAACTTATTTATTCATCAAGTGTTCACCCAATGATCGAAATTCGACCATTATTGGATTATTTTATTTTGTTGTCGACATTTTGGACTATTAAACTTCGAAAGTTTTGAAATAAAAGTATTTTATGATCTTTTTCCCCTACCTACTTGTTGGTAGGCTAAGAGGCCATTCCGGCTACGCCCGGAGGGACAGGTGAGCTCACAGGATGAACCTGAGTGAATTTGCTAACACTATCCATAGTAAGAGCAAAATCTGCCACCGGATCGGTATCGCGACTCACTTAGAAGAACTGGCGAGAAACTCAGTGGACTGTGTCAATGGGTCAGTTCGCTGGAGGACGGTGACCGGTGCTTGAGGGTCCTAAAAGCATCGCGAGTGAATCCGGGCGATCCGAGAAGTTTCAGGGAACGGCGGCTTTACGTTGCCGCGTCGCGGTCGTTAAGTAACTAGCGGCGCCCACGTTAAGAGGATATTCGTGTTGCGCCGTTTTGTCGAAGTAGTGTTCTGACGTTTCCTTAAGATACTTACGTATCGGTACTAGATTTAGGTCGTTAGATCTACATTTTACACATACTATGGTGCTCCGACAGCTATCCTGCAGTAAGTAGGATTGGATGACCTGGAGAGAGTTAATATGTGTACGGGCCGCGTGTGCAAATTTTGTAGTGTCACCTGGTTATGAAGGGACAATTTACTTTGTTTGCAAATTATGGGGATGAAAGCATTGTAAATGTAAGCTCCTCAAAACCATTGAGCCTATAGTAAAATAATAATATAGGAAAATTTTAAACCGAAGATGTAATAGTACTTATTTACCGTTGTGTTTTCTCTTATTTAATAAGTTATTTTTTGATGGCATATTTGTTCTTCTCTTCCTAATCATTGCTAGTCTGCGGGTCTGAAATATTAAGTGCCTACGGGTCTATTCCAATTTATTATTTCCAGTTCCGAATACGGGTATGTAAGCTCACGGACTAAGCCCGATAGAGTAACATTTTATGGCAATTATGGTTATGGAATGAGCTAACGTTATAATTTAGAATATTTAACACAGTCTTTAAAAATATATTGCGTGCACAAGGAAGCGAAATTTATGTCAGCGTTGCGGAAATAGTAATGTAGTGTCTAGATTCTATGTACAAACAGAGTATTTTGATGCCCACCTGCCCTGGTAAAACTGGAAAGGCCTCTGGGCCACCAGTAATCTCTCAAACATAATAAAGTATTTTGACGCACCATATTACCACACATGAGTGATGTGATTGATACAGAAAGTGAGTTTCGTGCTGATTCTCTTTAATAGTGCATTGGGAATCCATGCTAAAATCGTGACGATTTAAAAGCGGATTTTTAGACCTAAATGAATTAAAAAATATATTTATTGGTTCAGGCAAGCTGCCATCTTGTCTCTTTATTCCGAGTAATAAAGGTATTGTCTTATCAAGAAAAAGTATCAACTTATTGTAAAATAAGTAGGCGATTTAAAAAAATAAAAGGTATAAGCCAATAAATATTATACATAGTCTTATATATCATTTATATTAAAACCCGTCTAATAATTCACGTCTTCAATTCGAAATAATAATACGCCGTTACAATTCACGAAGGCAATTAAACTTGCATGAAGATAGGAAGCTGTAGAGCTGATTACTAATAAATTCATTATGATAACGTGGATTTGAATCAAATAATATAAAATGTAGGTGATTGGGGTTACAATATTTATATTTAACCAGAGTGTCATTATATTACTGGCGGTAGGACGTCTTGTGAGTCCGCACGGGTAGGTACCACCACCCTGCCTATTTCTGCTGTGAAGCAGTAATGCGTTTTAAAAAAAAAGTAGGTATCTCAAGACAAGCCTGTCGAGGTGCCTGTGCTTTGTTAGCGTAATATATTTGAGAGGAATTTTTGGCAGGAGCGCGAGGAGTGAAGTTGTGAGATTTGTTTTATTTTGTCTATTTGGTGTTTCTTCGGATTTAAATGTGTAATAACGGTGGTTTGTTAGCTGTTTAATATCTGTGAAAGTGCACAACTGTAGGAAAATGAAACAAAGCCGCTGAACGTAACATCTCGGGATCCTTCAAAAAGTCCACTGAAAAAATCTCAGTAAATGACCACCATTTTACTAAGATTATTTTTCATCTCATATTATCTCATCTCATCTTCATTTCATTTCATTTCACTCCTATAATTTTTCATGAAAATAAGAATATAAATTAAAATAAGACATGACTTAAATGTCTTAGTTACCAGATCATAAAATCCCTTAAAAAATATATGTATGTCGTGGTTAACGACTTTTAGTAATATTAAGACGTTGTTTTGACTATTATTTTAAATGATGAAATGTTGTTTTGATAAATATCACAAAATGTAGGGTAGACTCCGTAACGCCACAGTATAAAATGGCGGTACGTGGACAAAGTCGTGGCCTCTCCCGACAAGGCGCGTCGACACCTCCGCCTCCGCCATTCGCCAAATCACGATGTTCGACCAGCCCATACCGTGGGCCCCGAAGGTCAAATACTTAGGCGTCACCCACGACAGTAGGATGATATTCCGCCTCCATATTAAGAGGGTACGCGACCGTGCCGCCTTCATTCTAGGACGTCTCTACCCGATGATATGCAGGCGAAGTAAAATGTCCCTTAGAAATAAGGTGACACTCTACAAAACTTGCATACACCCCGTCATGACCTATGCAAGTGTAGTGTTCGCTCACGCGGCCCGCACTCGCTTAAGATCCTTCCAGATAGCCGTCGGAACCCCGTGGCTCGTCAGGAACGTCGACCTCCATGACGACCTGGACTTAGAGTCCGTCAGTAAGTATTTGCAGTCGGCGTCGATGCGTCACTTCGATCAAGCGGCACGACACGAGAACCCTCTCATCGTGGCCGCCGGTAACTACATTCCCGATCCTGCGGACAGAATGGAAAGCAATCGACGTCGCCCAAAACACGTCATCTCGGATCCTCCCGATCCACTAACGATGCTTTTAGGTACTTCAAGCACCGGTCACCGTTCTCGTCGAACCCGTCGCTTGCGACGAAGGGCTCGACGAGTAAATTAACTCTCAGACACAGCCCACTGAGTTTCTCGCCGGATCTTCTCAGTGGGTCGCGTTTCCGATCCGGTGGTAGATTCTGCGAAGCACGGCTCTTGCTAGGGTTCGTNCTCGGATCCTCCCGATCCACTAACGATGCTTTTAGGTACTTCAAGCACCGGTCACCGTTCTCGTCGAACCCGTCGCTTGCGACGAAGGGCTCGACGAGTAAATTAACTCTCAGACACAGCCCACTGAGTTTCTCGCCGGATCTTCTCAGTGGGTCGCGTTTCCGATCCGGTGGTAGATTCTGCGAAGCACGGCTCTTGCTAGGGTTCATGTTAGCATCGTCGTCAGGTTTGAGCCCCGTGAGCTCACCTACAAACGTTAGGGCGAAGCTGAAATAGCCTCTTAAGGCTATAAGCATAGGTAGGAAAAAAGAAAAAAATTCGTGGCATTCCGTGTCAGACAGTCATTCAGTCCGTATCGGACGGTCCGTCCGTCTCAGTCAGTGAGTCTCTGGCAGTCAGTCAGTCGGTCTGTCGGTATGTGGAACGAAACTGTCGGTTTACCCTGTCATTGTGAAAGTTGCAATCCCGATTCTGCAGGATAGCCGTCGGAGCACCATGGTTCCAGAGGAACGTGGACCTCCACGATGACCTGGAGCTCGACCACGTCAGTAAGTATCTACAGTCGGCATCGCTGCTCCACTTTGAGAAGACGGCACGACATGAGAACCCTCTTGTCGTGGCCGCCGGAAACTACATACCCGATCCTGTAGACCGATTGGTAAACCGTCGACGTCGCCCAAAGCACGTCATCACGGATCCTCCTGATCCATTAACGGTGCTTTTAGGCAATACAAGCACCGGTCACCGTCCTCGTCGAACCCGTCGCTTGCGACGAAGGGCTCGACGAGCGAATTAACCCACAGACACAGCCCACTGAGTTTTTCGCCGGATCTTCTCAGTGGGTCGCGCTTCCGATCCGGTGGTAGATTCTGCGAAGCACGACTCTTGNGACCTCCATGACGACCTGGACTTAGAGTCCATCAGTAAGTATCTTCAGTCGGCGTCCATGCGCCACTTCGATAAAGCGGCACGACACGAGAACCCTCTCATCGTGGCCGCCGGTAACTACATTCCCGATCCTGCGGACAGAATGGAAAGCAGTCGACGTCGCCCAAAACACGTCATCTCGGATCCTCCCGATCCACTAACGGTGCTTTTAGGTACTTCAAGCACCGGTCACCGTTCTCGTCGAACCCGTCGCTTGCGACGAAGGGCTCGACGAGTAAATTAACTCTCAGACACAGCCCACTGAGTTTCTCGCCGGATCTTCTCAGTGGGTCGCGTTTCCGATCCGGTGGTAGATTCTGCGAAGCACGACTCTTGCTAGGGTTCGTGTTAGCATCGTCGTCAGGTTTGAGCCCCGTGAGCTCACCTACAAACGTTAGGGCGAAGCTGAAATAGCCTCTCAAGGCTATCAGAATAGGTAGGAAAAAAAAAAAAAGAGTCGTGGCATTCCGTGTCAGACAGTCATTCAGTCTGTATCGGACGGTCCGTCCGTCTCAGTCAGTGAGTCTCTGGCAGTCAGTCAGTCGGTCTGTCGGTATGTGGAACGAAACTGTCGGTTTACCCTGTCATTGTGAAAGTTGTGTGTGTTGAGTTTCAATAATTATTATTCAAAAGGTTTTATTGACTTTTTATAAACTGAGTTCAACCAAATACGAGTGATGACGGAAACTACCGCTTAGCCTTCCCTGGCGCCCGCCGACATATATAAATATTTCAGACGTCTTCATGGCCTAAATGTTATGTCGCCCTCTGCATTCGTATCGAATGATACGACTGTAGCGGCGTTCGAAACCCGCAGGCTAGTACCAAATTTTGTAATGAAATTTTTTATAATGAATAATTGCTAGCAGCGGGATTTGAAAAATGGCACAATCGATACGAGTACATCGTGTTTTTTTTATTTATTTGTATGTCTTACCTCCTTTGAACTCTCGGCAGAGTGGTCGTGGTCGTCAGTGTGCTTAATGCGATTTTTTTAACGTTCTCCATAGCATAAAAAATAGTTCAAATTTGTATGTACTTGGAACGTATGTCTATATTTGCAGCTAGGGGCGTTGTTCCAACTGCATACAAATTTAAGTTAACTTTTACGCTATCGAGAACGTTAAAAAACTCGCACTAAGCATACTGGTCGTGTGGTGGTGCGCTTTACAAGACGCCATTCCTCGCGTACCGTGTCTTTACTACGACGACATTAAAATTATAACATTTAACTTAAAATAAATATATTATTTTATTATTTGTAATCAATTACTTCGATTACGGCCAATAATAATCTCGATACAATGTTTTCCTTATCTAACCGCTAGATGGCATCTCTACCGATATTTCGAGTAATCAACAGATGGCGCTGTACCAGTTTTGCGAACAATTTACTGCGTGCTGTCCTATTTTCATTCTACAACGGAGTCTCTCATAATTAGAAATGGTATTTTGCAGAATGATGATTTATGAGCTGAAGAGTATGAGAGAATATATTATTATAGGGCATTTTTTTTGTTGTAAATATAGCACGTTATTTTAGAAAAACGAAATTATTTTATGTTCGTTTAGTTGCGTGGACACTAATGTAATGCCGAGTTTACATTACGAAATTAGTGTCATGCATGTTGAGCTCAGTTTCACGAAAGTAGTTTCGATATACGCGAAAGTAATTTCGTTAAAAAATTAGTGTCGCGAAATCCACAGTATCGCAGTAACCATGGCGCCGTTAGCATCAAAGCTATAATTTGCTATATTCAATGTAGCTAAAGAAATGCTTATATACCAAGAAACTTAAAAAAAGACTATCAAGAAAAAAAAAGTTGGTAGATTCGAGGATGGTCAACAAGAAGGCATTTAGGTGCAATGAAGTTAGTCTCTGAATTAGCAGATGAAGATCCTGAGAGTTATAAAAACTATTTTTGAATGAGTGAAGATAATTTTGATTTTTTACTATAGGTGTTTCGGGACCCTTGTCATTGATATTCATTAATAAGATCTATATTTTTTTCTGTACTCCATCATTGGTTTGCCATTTTCAACGCTTGAAGCGCGTCCGAACTAACAATACACACGTCCGCACAGCGCAGGCCCTTTCGCGACATTAGTTTCACGTCGCGTTTACACTATGANGCACAGCGCAGGCCCTTTCGCGACATTAGTTTCACGTCGCGTTTACACTATGAAATTAGTTGCATGACATTAATTTCACCAAAAAATCGCGCAGGGCACGAAACTAATTTCCATGCATGAAATTAATGCATGCATTACGAAAGTATTAAATTACACGTGAAACTGTTAGTAAAACTAATGTCACGAAATTAATTTCACGACACTAATTTCGTAATGTAAATTCGGCTTAAGAGTTTAAGTCGTGAAACCGTTTTGAATTATAATTGAGAGTTTTAATAATAAACACTTAATGTAATTCTTTCTTAAGGAAACATAAGGGCGTTTTTAAAGAGGTAAGGAAAAGGATATTAAAAAATCAATATCCGTTTAATCACAATAACCCTCAAAGTTAGTTTGAGTACTTCTCGTTCGCGCTGTAGAAGTTTGGTTTTTCCACGATTCATTACGATTTCAATCCAAAGTCAAGCCGGGGGCGTACCTCGTGGCCAAGTTTAATTGACTTTCAAGATTTTTAATTACAAACTCTTGAAAAGATACACCGGTGAAGAACTGTGAAGTCGTCGCTGGGACGGAATTGGATTAAGAAGAATTATTAAGCTTTATTGATAATTTTTTTTTTTCTGATAATGGAAAATGTTAATATTTGCTCGTTGTCCGTGCGTTTGCGCATCGGTCATGGCGACCGAATTTATTGAATATAATATGTCTCTCGACATCAACGACATTAAGTCGGATAACTTCCTATGAAGTCGTCGTGGTCTGAAGCATTAAAGAGTTTGTGTTGAAATCCCGATGGCAGGTACTACTGATTTTTCTAAGGAAATACGTACTTAGCACGTCACCACGAACAACGCACTGTGTCATTGCTGACGTCCATGGTGGCCAGTATCTCTGATGTGGACCGACGGAAGAAAATGTTTTTTTTTTATTGCCGTATACGCAGACGAGCATGCGGCCCACCTGATGGTGAGTGGTTACCGTCGCTCATGGACGTCAGCAATGCCAGGGACAGAGCCAAGCCGCTACCTACCGTTTAATACTCTCCACAAGCCTCGTTTGAAGAAGGACATGTCATAGCGCTCAGGAAGCACCGTGGAGGGGAGCTCATTCCATAGCCGGACGGTACGTGGCAAAAAAGATCTCTGGAAACTCCCCATGGAACATACGTTACAGAACACAGAGGGAACAGAAGTCCCTCCGCAGACCCAGAGGTTGCAAACGATCCGTAAGAATGGGATTATCTACAATCCGAACGGCTCTTTTCTGTATGGAGTCAAATGGAAGTGGCTGGTATTTGGGAGGCCCAGCCCAGAGGTGGGAGAAGTACTCCACGCGAGAAATGTATTCTCGTGATTAGTGACGTCATTCAGATTGGTGCGGTAATGCCTATTGGTAATGAACTTAGACTCTCATGGGCCTTTAAGAACATTAATATGAGCTTTGCGATAGAATTGAAACTTTCAGAAATGTCCTATCTTATTCTCTCGCAGACTAAATCCTATACACTTATAGTAGTATATGCTAAAGAAGTTCTTTATTCTAAAATGTGTGATTCACCAAATCATTTAAGTCTTTAATTACCTACTAATACTACTACTGCGCTGGCTCTATGACCCCGCAGTGGGTTTTGGTCTTTAACAATAAGCGCTGCCATTCATCCCGGCGCTGTGCATCACTGTGCCTGTCAGGCAGTTGGAGCTCACGAAGATCTCTTTCCACAGCGGCGGCGGCGGCGGCGTCCCTCCACTACACCCGTTTCATCGCCCGATCCTGTTCCCTCACTATTATTTTTTATTGCTTAAATAGGTGGACGAGCTTACAGCCCGCCTGGCGATAAGTGGTGACTGGCCCGTAGACATCTGCAACGTAAATGCGCCACCCACCTTGAGATACAAGTTCTAAGGTCTCAGTATAGTTACAACGGCTGCCCCACCCTTCAAACCGAAACGCATTACTGTTTCACGGCAGAAATAGGCAGGGTGCTGGTACCTACCTGTACGGACTCACAAGAGGTCCTACATGCCCTAGCCACCTGCGCTGGCCCTCACGGCGTATAGAGAGCGCCCCCGCCTGGCTAATGTGAGAGCGGTCCGTAATACAGCCTAGCTTGCTGCCGGCTAAGTTACATGGGCTCACTGATCAAAGCAGGGTGTGGTCCTCCTGCATTTTGGGGTCCATGCAAGGGGCTCGCAATCTTTCGCTACGCTTGCTTTGCTATGAAAGCTTTTTTACGAAGCCCACAAGAAAACCGAAAAGACCTCAGTCTTCAATTACCAGCTTAATATTATAGCTTACAAAACAAAAGTCGTTTCGCTTGTAAGCCGCATAACCTAAAAAGAACTCACTAAAGTTTTCGACGATTTTCCCCCCACAACTCACATTTATTTCGAAAAATTTTTGTATGAGGTTATTTTTGAAAACTCTAGCAAGAAAAACACGTTTGAACAACTAAATAGATCTAAGAAGGTCTTTGAATGTTCCAAATACAAATCATTGCCACTGAAATACATTACAAAATTGCACACTGAAATAAATTTGTGTTTAATTATTACTTAGTGAACGAAAAATATAGAGACTGTTCACTTCAATGTGGCCAGAGTCGGGTATTAAATCGCATAAAAGCATATTGTTTTCCGGAATATTGCGGTCAAATAAGTGGTACTGATTCACGAATAGACAAAAACATAACCGTTCAGTTACTTTTTTCTCGGTTTATCGGCCAGTTTTCTTCTTTTTTAACAGGCTTTTATTAGTTTTATATAAATATACATTTATATACGTGTACGGATGAAAGGTGATTGCATGCAGCCGAGATGCGAATGTTACGATGGATGTGTGGAGTAACGAGAATGGATATAATACGGAATGAATATGTTAGAGGAAGTCTGAAAGTGGCACCTGTGACAGAGAAGTTGAGAAGTGCGCGTTTGGAATGGTATGGACATGTGATGAGACGAAATGAAAATGAGGTTGGTAAGGGAGTGTTAACTATGAATGTGGAAGGATATAGAGCAAGAGGTAGACCTAAGAAGAAATGGATGGATTGCGTGAAAGACAACATATTGCGCCGACCCCAAGTGACTGGGAGAAGGGCAGGAGAATGATGATATGAATATACGTTTATTTGTATATATCGGCGCGATGGATGATTCACGCATTTAAAAGAAACACTTTTAGATTACATAAGTCAAATAATCAATCAAGAAAACATCTTTTATCAATTGTGATGTAATGACACTCATTGTAATGTAAAACAACACGTGATTTATAATCACCACGTGTTATTTCAATACTTAACCTAAAAACTCATACAGGTGTTTATTTGCAAAAATCATTATAAATACCGGCCGCCCGGCCGCTCTGCCGACGATGCTCTTGCTAGGGGTCGTGTTAGCAACGTCGTCAGGTTTGAGCCCCGTGAGCTCACCTACTAGTTAAGGTTACGTGATTCATTCGTGTCCGAGCCGTAGTACAGTACGGATCTCTCTGGAATGTTGTTATACTTCTCGTGAAATATACGCAGCTCACCAAGTTCTCGTGAAGTTTTGTTTCGGAAGCCCAAATATGAGTCATCGCCAACAAAGCAATAACCGTGACGTCGGCAATGCTGACGTCAAACTTTTAAAAACATTCCGTCAGCGTTCCTCCCTCGTCATATATATAACAGAATATTTAAGCGTCATTTTACCGACAGAAAGACGCCCGATTAACTTGAATATTTGCACACACATCAATGATCGATGACAATACCATAATATTATCAAATCTCTCCAATATTTAGACAAGTGCTAACAGGAAAAAAACTGTGAAATTAATTGTTATTTCGGTTTGCTTTTTAATTTAAGCACATTTATTTTTTACTTATAATATTATTTGTTTTGCTTTATGTCTACTGATAATTGTTTCGAAAAACTAAACAGTTTTTTTTCCATCTTTACGAGGAAGAATATTGATAACAAAACTTAAAAGAAAATTTAATGTACAAAATTGCTAAATCTTGAGGTAGGAGTGTCCATAGTCGAATTTCGGCCAATCGAGAAACATTAATATTGATAAATTGAAATGTATTTCGTCGACGTCCTACCGATTACGGGCCTGTAATAATTGGGAAATCAGTTTCAGTAATATTTTGTATATTTTAATATTATTTTGTAAAAATTGACTTATTGCTTTATACACATACACGTATCATCTACTAACAATCAGATATATACTTTAAATTGACCGATCTAACTAGCTCATCCACCCACCTATGCAATAAAAAATAAAAATCACTAAATAATAAGTATTTTTTTCTTTTTTATTTATTAGACGCACAATACACATTTCAAGCTAAGAAAAAAAGATACACAGTAACGAACAACAAGTAAATAATTCAGGTTGTAACTTGCAACATAAGCCATGTGCGCACGACTAATCAAGATACATAAATATGCTAACCTTACAACTAACTATAGCATAAAATAATAATATAAACGAAAACTAATCTAACTTATAATGTTATGAAAGTAATTCTACTCACAATAAACACTAAACATCTGTTAATAAAAAAAAAAAAAAAAATGTATCCGAAGCAGTTGAATCGCCGTGAAGATTATCGAGAAGATACTTTGAAAGAAACATCCATCCGATGTGTGAATGGCTGGTGAACTTCAAAATATGCGAATTTACGGAGTTACTGGCACGATATATTCTCTCACACCCCAACGGTAGCTGTGATTGTCTTGTTTGTTCTTTCCGCCAAGACAACAGCGTAACTATACAAACTTCGAGCTTATTCTTCAAGGTCGATGGCGGCAATCACTTTTTTGTGTCCTTTCGAAAATATACCCTGATTAATTATAATGGAAAATAAATAATCTTCTTCTTATTCTTCTAGGTTCTCTCCCATCTGCCGGGAACGTGTTATGAGCTTTTTCGGACACATCATGCGGTCTCCCAGACATGAATTAGAGAAGCTCATAATAACGGGTCGCATAGAGGGCAAGCGCGCTGTGGGCAGAACGCCAGCCAGATGGTCAGATCCAGTAAGAGAAGCACTTGGTGGTAGTCTGTAACATGCGGTCCATGCCGCCCATGATCGAACACAGTGGAAGAACGTCACATGTGGTCGCGATCTTCAACAGTGAGGGAACAATATAGAAGAAGTTCTTATTCTTCTTTTTCTTCTTATCCCACTAGGTGGGGTCGGCACGGCGAGTTTTTCTATTCCATTCTCCTCTATCAGCCGTCATCTCAATACTTACTCCTCTATCTCTCATATCGTCATTCTCACACTCCATCCATGTCTTCGATCGACCTCTTCCTCCTCTACCTTGCACTACCATTTCCATACATCTCCTAGTCACATACATCTCCTCTCTACGCATCACATGTCCATACCACGCTAACGGTCCGTTCTTTAATTTATCAATCATTGAGGCTACTTTCATACTGCCTCTGATATACTCGTTCCTTATAATAATATCTGGTAAGGTTTGTAAAAAAAAACGAAGTTTGTTTTAAACATTTTCGTTTCATTAAATAGAACCCAAATATCTTGACGGGATTTGCGAAACAAGCTCGAAACGGGCCGAAAATGTGTCGGACTCGTCAGTCTTCAAATAGATTTAAGGCTTTCAGAGAAAAATGTCGGAGGAATCATAGGAAGCAAGAGCCTTTACACCAAGGAAGCAATTAGCACCCACTCAAAAACGTCGACCCCGGACAGTCAGTGTCTGTCCCGAAGGCCGCATCTAGACGTTTCGATGTGGCCCGCACTTTGAGATTGTTCAATAAAAACATACCCTCCTTTTACTACCCTACTCTGGTCGATGGGCGAACCCATGTTATTCTTCTTTTGTTAGTGTCTCTCTGCTACCGGAGCTTGAGTGCAAAGAAGATATATTCGTATAAAACGATGCGACTTCATGTCGAAGGGTGACGGGCTATTTGGTTTAAGCGATATTTAGCTTAATACGCGACATTTATCTGTATAATTAAAGGTGCGTTTTATTTGGTATTAGCATCAACAGTTCGATGTTTTTAATCGATTTGTTTTTAATCGACATGGAACTGCAATTAAAATCAGCGCTATTCAACTTAATCTATCTAATCGTTTCCGAAGACACCCCCGCTGAGTACGTCCCCGTTACCCTGTAATGAAAGATTTTACAATTCGTAAGGAAAAAGTTGATATTTCATTCCGACCGTCGACCGATTTTAACGAACCAACTTCTTTCTGTTTGCTAGGTTTAATTACTGCAATTGTTCCGTTCTGATGAATAGTTCGCAGTTCTTTGAATCGGAAGATCGGTCTGTCGAATGCAAATTAATCTTTCTTGGTTAGTTTTCAATTACAGTAAAACCACTTTATGTAGTCTCTTCTGAACATAATCCGCGCTTTGTGTGTGTTAAGCTTATGATAGGAACAGGCCTTGTTAGAGCTGGTGTTAGTTCGTTGTTGCTTGTATAACCCCTTGAGGTTAACTCGTCCAGTGCATTCGCATCGACCGATTCGACTGTGCCGGTGTTCGAAAACCGCAGGCATAGTGCTTAGTGCGAGTTTTTTAACGCTCTCGATAGCGTAAAAGTTAACTCAAATTTGTATGGAGTTAGAACGTTTGCTTACATTCGCCGTTAAGAGCGCCGTTCCAACTGCATACAAATTTGAGTTACCTTTTACGCCATCGAGAACGTTACAAAACTCGCACTAAGCACACAGGTACCAATTTTTGTAATGAAGCACTCACTTTTCCACAGGAGAAAATCGCTGGATCGTATCCTATCGATCGGAACCTCACTAAAAACTCCTGCCGCTCACAGCCGGTGCTCTACCTCAGATCGGGCTGGAGCTCAGTCGGGGCTAAGACGGCGGGACAGGGTTGACGCAAAGCATCTTACATCCATCCCGCCGTCCCACAGACGTCGGACCACGACACGACGACCGGTTCCCTCGGTCGGCGAGCCGAAGCCGAGAGCCCGCCCTGAATAGCGCCGCTCTACACCTTCCCCCGGAGCGGTCGGGGGAACGTGGTCTAACATCACCCGGTTTCCTACTGCGTGCGAGTGTGCAAAGCACGCCGCCCCATGTCTGGGTCCCCCCCGCACAAAGCGGATGAGACTCCAAGCTCTTAGGGGGCCGGGTCACAGAAGCACGTACTTAGCGCATGTTCACAGATGACTTCCACGACGAAGAAATAACGTCGCGTGACAATAAACACGCAAAAATTTTAATTTGCGCAATTACTGGTGGTAGAACGTTTTGTAAGTCTGCACGGGTAGGCACCACCACTCTGCCTGTTACTGACGCGAAGCAGTGATGTTGATAGATGACTCGATGAGATTGATGGATGTAGCCGGATAGAACTGAGACTTAGTGCTGATGTAACCGTTATACTATAGAACCGAGATTTAGTACTCATGTCTGATGGTGGGTGGCGGCATTTACATTGTTGAAGTCTATGGCCTACAGTTACCACTGAAACTAGGCAGGCCAAGTTATTGCTGAATGTTACTTGCTTACTACAGTGGCTCAGTTATCTGAAATTGGTCTTTTTTACTGGTGGTAGGACCTCTTGTGAGTCCGCACGGGTAGGTACCACCACCCTGCCCATTACTGCCGTGAAGCAGTAATGCGTTTCGGTTTGAAGGGTGGGACAGCCGTTGTAACTATACTTGAGACCTTAGAACTTATGTCTCAAGGTGGGTGGCGCATTTACGTTATAGATGTCTATAGGCTCCAGTAACCACTTAACACCAGGTGGTCTGTGAGCTGGTCCACACAAATAAGCAATAAAAAAAAATTGCCTACGGTTACCACTGAAACAAGGCAGGCCAAGCTATTGCTGAATGTTACTTGCTTACTACAGTGGGTCAGCTATTTGAAATTGATCTGATACACCTCTATTTACTCTGCTCTGCGATAGAGTATGTGGAACCTCGAGGACTACAAGACCTTTTCAACATCATCAAGTAACCGGGACCTTGAACATACAACCGGACGTTTTCTGATCTGACGAAACAGATGTACTCTCCTCATTGTCAATCATTTCCAGAAGCTTACTGTCCATCTGGTATTGATTAATTAGGTACTTATGCTCACAGACTGACGTGACGTACGATGAGACGGTAGTTCGAACTCTCAATTGAATTGTATAACGTCTGTTGCCCCTTTGGAACTGAAACGTGCGACTGTTTCGGGGCAGAAATAGGGGGGGATCGTTTTAATCGGGCTCGCCTTGAACTAATATTTAGACAAATTAAGCTTCAATTGTGGATGCACCTAATGAAATCGCTGTTGTGTTATGCACAAGCGTAAGTGCACCAGGAAGGGCGAGACATCGTGGGATAAGCAATACTTACCCCTAACTCAACCGAATAAGGGCCAAGAGCTCTACAAGAGTGTGTGGTCCAATATGATGATATCACGATTTGACTCAAAGCGATCATTGCACCATGAATCTGTAAACGCAATTAAGTCTAAACTTCCCTTTACATAGCTTCCTGGACAGTACAAAAATAATATTAACATTGTTTACGCTCTTAAAACTGCCATCTTAAGGACTAATTTTGCTGGATGGGCTACATAGCTATGTTTGCCAGACCGCCCTTTGTTGTCTAGCGACTAGACTGCAGGGGTGGGGGCTGCATTTTGTTTTATTTGCTTGGTCGCGACGCCCTGTGACTGTGTGTGTGTTTGTGTTTTGCACGATCGATGCGTGCCCAGCACCTAAAGCGCTCAGAGATTTTAATTAGGAGAGAAACGATTCAATGTTCAAGGAAAATATATTGAGACAGATCGCTGTATATTAAAGAATACGGAACGAACCATTTGGACTGTTTTCATTCGAAGTATTCAAGACAAGGATGGGAAGAGGAGGGATGCAGACTGGCATAGTCTTGCGCTTAATCTGTAGTTCTTTTTTTTGCCCTTATCCCAGATTACGTGGGATCGGCCCAGCATGTCCTCATAAGGATTTGGCATGAGTCTTATCCCCGGCTGCCGGCCGACGCCAATCCTCCTTTTTTTTTTTATTGCTTAGATATGTGGACGAGCTCACAGCCCACCTGGTGTTAAGTGGTTACTGGAGCCCATAGACATCCACAACGTAAATGCCCCACACACCTTGAGATATAGTTCTAAGGTCTCAGTATAGTCACAACGGCTGCCCCACCCTTCAAACCGAAACGCATTACTGCTTCACGGCAGAAATAGGCGGGGCGGTGGTACCTACCCGTGCGGACTCACAAGAGGTCCTACCACTAGTAATTACGCAAATTATAATTTTGCGGGTTTGATTTTTATTGCACGATGTTATTCCTTCACCGTGGAAGTCAATCGTGAACAATTGATAAGTACGTATTTCATTAGAAAAATTGGTACCCGCCAGCGAGATTCGAACACCAGTGCATCGCTCGATACGAATGCACCGGACGACTTATCCTTTAGGCCACGACGACTTCACCTCCTCCTTGGGTTACATCTCCATATATCAATTGCAACGTGCTATAGAGTGACTTTTTTGTTTATTATTTTAGTGTTTCTTTTACTCTATCCATACTTTGTTCTATGATTTGCATTTTATTACTGGTGGTAGGACCTCTTGTGAGTCCGCACGGGTAGGTACAACCACCCTGTCTATTTCTGCCGTGAAGCAGTAATGTTTTTCGGTTTGAATGGTGAGGCGGCCGTTGTAACTATACTGAGACCTTAGAACTTATATCTCAAGGTGAGTGGCGGCATTTACGTTGTAGATGTCTATGGGCTCCGGTAACCAGTTAATCCCAGGTGGGCTGTAAGCTAGTCCACCCATCTATGCAATAAAAAATATAAAAAAATATTACTATTAATATTATTGCTTACTCTGCAGATACTCTTCTATATTCATTGCATAAGATCTATTACAATGAAAATACGATACAATTCTATAAAACATTAACTAAATTAACAATTAAATAAAAATAACGTAGAATAAACTAAACTATATATAATAATGTTAGCTATTGCCAATAGTGGCGTTTGCGCCCATATGCATTATCTATTATCTGTACATTGTCTTTTTTTTTTTTTATGATTGAAGTATTACTGGTGGCCCGGAGGCCTTTCCAGTTTCACCAGGACAGGTGGGCGAGCAAAGGCTCAGCCAGGAGGGGTGGGATTTGCTAACAGCTACCCGAGCGCCTCCGAAGGAGACCTAACAGCTCAAGAGTAGCTGCTTCGCGAATGAATCTACTACCGGATCGGAATCGCGACCCGCTGAGNGACAGGTGGGCGAGCAAAGGCTCAGCCAGGAGGGGTGGGATTTGCTAACAGCTACCCGAGCGCCTCCGAAGGAGACCTAACAGCTCAAGAGTAGCTGCTTCGCGAATGAATCTACTACCGGATCGGAATCGCGACCCGCTGAGAAGATCCGGCGAGAAACTCAGCGAGCTGATTCATGGGTTAGGTTGCACGGCGAACTCTTTTTGTCGAGTTCGACGAGTACGGTTACCGAGGTCCCTAAGCCTGCTTCTAGTGTTAGAGCTGAAGGCATCTAATGCAAAGGTTATTGGATCTGATGGATCCGTAAGGACGTGCTGTACATTGTACACAGCGCTCCGTAGTATAGGTACTTATGGTGACCCCAAAACAAAAAGCAGCGGTGGTTATTTGTATGCGGTCGGAGTTGGATTTATGGCGACGAATAGTAGAATTAAGTCATTTTTCATCTTTAGTAGCATTTTTATCTTTAGTAGTAGCTTTAGTTTTTAATAATGTTACAATCATCGATGTGGTTATTGAATCGATTGAGAAGAGTGAACTGGTTACAGTTTCAGCGCCGAGATTATTTTATTTATTGCCCGTGTATGCCGATGAGCATATGGCCCACCTGATGGTGAATGGTTACCGGCGCCCATGGACTTCAGCAATGTCAGGGGCAGAGCCATACCGCTGCCTACCTCCTTGTCGAATACGTCCTAACAAATTATGACATTCTAGATAATGACTGTGTTCGGGGACTGATTCGTAATACGAAATACTACCTAAAAGTCCATTTAGTACTGTATTTCTTCTTTCAGATTCGAGTTTTTTATTCTGTCTATGCTTTTATCGATTTTACAACAATCGGTAGTAAAGATAATTGTGGATGTATCGCTCGGATACTATCGTGTCATATCGATCGTCACCTGTGGCCCGGTTAGTGGAAATTTCCGCTTGACGTTTATAATATTACATTACAATATACATAAACATGAATTGCTGTTCGTTAGTTTCGCTAAAACTCGAGAACAGCTGGACCGATTTGCATAATTTTGGTCTTGAATTATTTGTAGAAGTCCAGAGAAGGTTTAAAAGGTAGATAAATATAAAAATGCTCGGAATCAAATAAAAATAACGATTTTGTTTTTCCTTTCATGTGTCCCCCGTCGGACGGATTCCTTTTGTTTGTTTTAAGTTTATTTTATACAAAAGTTTAGGTCTTTTATTTGAGTCGACTATTATCAAAGCCGGCAATGTGACTTTTGGACAATTATTGGTAAATCAGAAAAACGAATTATTGACTTTGTATTCCATTGGCAGTCACAAAACTCTTCTGAACGACATCTTAGATAAATAACAGGTTAAGTATTAACCTTTATTTAATGCAGGTTTTGAAGCGTATTCTCTGAAGGAGACGATTATATTCAAATCAATCTGTATTGACATATCAATAATTTTTTTTTGTCCAAATGCACAGATTGCCACTTTTGATAATAGACGACTCATTTATCGATTGAGGCCCTACGAAGTCTGCCCGGTCAGCTAGACAGGCAGTTCCGTGTAAATGAACGCTCACTATACGCTGCGATTACCGCCATTTTGAAGGTACACGAGCACTATCTGTCGATCATATGAGGAGAAACATCCCTGAGGTACTGTTACAGGTGCCCTCTGACGCAATGTCTCTATTTCTCTCTTCTTCTATTCCTTTTCCTGTCTAAGGCGTGGTCGGCTCTCCTAATTCGTATGCGCCAGGAATTTCTAGCCTGAGTTATCACAATGTCAAGATGAGCCTCTAGCAAATTTTCTCACCTTAAAACCCTCAAAACCCCCCGTATGTGCTCATTTCCAACTTTGACGAGTCTAGTAACACTCATTGTTTTTATTTTTTATTTTTTGTTGCTTAGGTTTGTGGACGAACTCACGGTCCATCTGGTGTTAAGCGGTTTTTTTTTATTGCCGGTGTAGGCAGACGAGAATACGGCCCACCTGAGTGAAGTGGAGGCGCCTTAAAAAGACTTGAATGGACTGTGCGTGAGAGGATTTGCGAGAGAAACTGAAAATATCCGGATATCTGTCTCCGGCGCCAGCACCGCCATTAGTTGCGTCATGTATGACGTCGTCGATCTTTACATCCATCGTTTCGTTGTTATTTGACAATAACTCCGACATCCGATGTTTCTAACGTGGTATGTAGTCTTGCTATTTTATATCTTCAAGAACATTACCTTTGTAAAAAACAGTGTTGTTTTTTTTTGCTTAGATCGTTGGACGAGCTCACAGCCCACTTGGTGTTAAGTGTTTACTGGAGCCCATAGATATCCACAACGTAAATGCGCCACCCACCTTGAGATATAAGTTCTAAGGTCTCAAGTATAGTAACAACGGCTGCCCCACCCTTCAAACCGAAACGCATTACTGCTTCACGGCAGAAATAGGCAGGGTTGTGGTACCTACCCGCGCGGACTCACAAAAGGTTCTACCACCAGTAATCACGCAAATTATAATTTTTGCGGGTTTCATTTTTATTACACGATGTTATTCCTTCACCGTGGAAGTCAATCGTGAACATTTGTTGAGTACGTATTTCATTAGAAAAATTGGTACCCGCCTGCGGGATTCGAACACCGTTGCATCGCTTCAACACGAATACACCGGACGTCTTATCCTTTAGGCGACGACGACTTCACATTAGACAATAACTCCGACCTACGGTGTTTCCGTGGTCCGTAGCCTTGCTATTTTATATTTCCAACAACATTAACTTTGTATAATAACAGTTTGTACTCCCCTATTATAGTTTTATTGGAACTGCGGCGTCTATCAGTGCATAGCGTAGATCCGTGTGCAGGAGCGTCGCGTCGCATCGATCGACACCTGTGGCAGCCTTTGTGGCGGCAGACTTCCCCGTGACGATAGAACGTAAATAGATCGCCTTTAAATTAAATAAATATGCAGAATTATCGTTTGGAAATTGCTAAATTATTTCCGTAATAATAATGACTACATTATATCTTTACTGATGGTAGGACGTCTTGAGAGTCCGCGCGGGTAGGTACCACCACCCTGCCTATTTATGCTGTGAAGCAGTAATGCGGTTTGAAGGGTGGGGCAGCCGTTGTAACTATACTTGAGACCTTAGAACTTATATCTCAAGGTGGGTGGCGCATTTACGTTGTAGATGTCTATGGGCTCCAGTAACCACTTAACACCAGGTGGGCTGTGAGCTCGTCCACCCACATAAGCAATAAATAGAAAAATNGCCGGATCTTCTCAGCGGGTCGCGATTCCGATCCGGTAGTAGATTCATTCGCGAAACAATTGCTCTTGAGTTGTTAGGTCTCCTTCGGAGGCGCTCGGGCAGTTGTTAGCAAATCCCACCCCTCTTGGCTGAGCCTTTGCTCGCCCACCTGTCCTGGTGAAACTGGAAAGGCCTTCGGGCCACCAGTAAACGTTCAATCTTAAAAAAAAAAAAAAAAAAAAAAAAAATGACGTCATCAATCTTTACGTCCATCATTTCGTTGTTATTTGACAATAACTCCGACCTCCCGTGTTTCTAACGTAGTCCGTAGTCTTGCTATTTTATATTTTCAACAACATTAACTTTGTAAAATAACAGTTTTTTATTTATTTATTTTTATTGCTTATATAGGTGGACGAGCTCACAGCCCACCTGGTGTTAAGTGGTTACTAGAGCCCCTAGACATCCACAACGTAAATGCGTCACCCACCTTGAGATATAAGTTCTAAGGTCTCAAGTATAGTAACAACGGCTGCCCCACCCTTCAAACCGAAACGCATTACTGCTTCACGGCATAAATAGGCAGGGTGGTGGTACCTACCCGAGTGGACTCACAAGAGGCCCTACCACCAGTAATTACGCAAATTATAATTTTGCGGGTTTCATTTTTATTACACGATGTTATTCCTTCACCGTGGAAGTCAATCGTGAACATTTGTTGAGTACGTATTTCATTAGAAAAATTGGTACCCGCCTGCGGGATTCGAACACCGCTTCAACACGAATGCACCGGAAGTCTTATCCTTTAGGCGACGACGACTTCACATTAGACAACAACTCCGACCTACGGTGTTTCCGTAGTCCGTAGCCTTGCTATTTTATATTTCCAACAACATTAGCTTTGTATAATAACAGTGTGTACTCCCCTATTATAGTTTTATTGGAACTGCGGCGTCTATCAGTGCATAGCGTAGATCCGTGTGCAGGAGCGTCGCGTCGCATCGATCGACACCTGTGGCAGCCTCTGTGGCGGCAGACTTCCCCGTGACGATAGAACGTAAATAGATCGCCTTTAAATTTAATAAATATGCAGAATTTGCTAAATTATTTCCGTAATAATAATAACTACATTATATCTTTACTGATGGTAGGACCTCTTGAGAGTACGCGCGAGTAGTACCCTGCCTATTTCTGCCGTGAAGCAGTAATGCGGTTTGAAGGGTGGGGCAGCCGTTGTAACTATACTTGAGACCTTAGAACTTATATCTCAAGGTGGGTGGCGCATTTACGGTGTAGATGTTTATGGGCTCCAGTAACCACTTAACACCTGGTGAGCTGTGAGCTCGTCCACCCACATGAGCAATAAATAAAAAAATTCGTTATGACAGATCAAGATAACTCAGATGAAAATTTATAAAAATTATTTACGAGCAGTAACAGCGCCATCTAGCGGCATCGATGTAAGTTTCAAAGTCATATTTTTGTATTAAAGAAAAATTTTATATGCATAGCGCATTTATCTATCTTCAACTAAAACTCGATACGTCCTTTCAAAGGTCCCATGGTAATCAAATCTTTCAACTACATTGTCACCCGCTTCTTTTTGTTATGTGAAGTCATCTTGAACTTAAGTTTTTCAATTATTTATATTTCTGATGATAATAAGTTGAAAGTACTAAGATGAAATAGTACTAAGCCATCGAGCTGTATTTTATTATTTTATTATTATATATTACTAGCTGTACCCGTCCGCTTCGCTGGGCATTTAAAATTAACATTATTATTTCTCACCCTCACAAAGATTCTCATCATTAACGACCCCGTAACTGGTGTAGGAACTCCAACACTCATATAAATATTAGCCTATTCATTAAGTACATGTATTTTCTACATGGATACCAAGTTTCAAGTCAATCGGATGCATGGTTCAGTAGTTATAACGGAACATCCGTAAAAACCACCGTAGATTTATATATTAGTATAGATTGTATTGTTGTATATCATTTTTTTTTTGGATTTATACATTTGCGAATAAAATTCCGTTTTAAACTATTCCGGTTTGATTGGTAGGGGTGGAGTATTTTTTTTTTGTAGTACAATATATGTAATTCAATTGTAATGTAACGGCCTAAAGTTGTATTTTGACGCCACATTTTAAAACGTCGACGTTATTCTTTCGTTGAATTTTTCGCATTCTAAGTTCTATTCATCTAAACCAAATGAATAACGCGTCATTTTTAATCAGTCTCAAAGTTAAACCACCAAAATAATTCGAAACAATTTTCGAGCACGACATTTTACGTTCTACGTCTGTCTGCATTTTATTGCATTACGTATCCCCCGGACAGAGCGTTTGAGAGGCAGGATATTTTGCAGACACATAAATTGCAAAAGCTTTCTGTTTTCCCTCAACTTCCGTGAAGTACTAATGAGAGGTTGATGACAGTCAACTTTGTTAAGTCTTCTCCGCAATGTGACTGCACTTTCTTTGTTATTGAGCTTTTGATAGTGTTCTTTCGGTTATTTGATGTTATTTTCTTATTAGCTGTTATTAACTGACCGAGAATGTCCATCTCCCTCCATTTTCACCGGATCGTCCGCGACTTTGATTGACTTATCCATACTATTTAGATTTTATCTCAGCTTTAATAGTGGCAGCGAGATTATTTGGAAACGGATATTGAAAGTCGAAGCCATCTTGATGCTTCAATTTCCGAAGCTTCGAATACTTAACACGTGGTCACGGATGATAAAGTTTTTTTTTAAATTAGCCATTCCGATATCCCGGAGAATAACCCTTTAGTAAATGATTAGTAAAAAATATGAATTTACATTTTGGACTTTTTTTATCGTGGGATATGAACGAGCTTCCGACCCACCTGGCGCAAAACGCATACTGGAGCTCATAGACACCAAGTGAATACCATCGCCCACCTTGAGACGTGAGGTCGCATTCTGAATTCTATATTACAATATATAGGTATTATGTTATACATTCAAGCGAAGTAGTTCGAATCACGTTTTTAACTCAAGAAAACGTAGCCCATGTTTCTAATATAACTATGTAATAATTCTTTGCTCCAAAAAGTTATTTTGTTCGTTGATAACAAAATTGTTCGAAAACGCCACGACCGACTTGAATATTTTTGAAGTAATAACTTCCTATGGGAGGGTAACCGTTTCGTTACGTAACGCGTTACGGCGCCAGTCTGTCTAGCTTCTCTTTCTCTCACGCATACGGCAGTGGTACTGAGAATGTGTGTAGCTCCTAACTATTTATATATCATCATCATTCTCCTGCCATTCTCCCAGTCACCAGGCGTCGGCGCAACATGTTTTTTCCTTCCATACTCTTCTATCATATACCATTTCTTCTTACCCATATCGTCTTTCACCCAATCCATCTATTTCTTCTTAGGTCTACCTCTTCCTTTCCACATTCATAGTTAGCACTCTTTTACGAACCTCATTTTCATTTCGTCTTATCACATGTCCATACCATCCCAAACGCGCACTTCTCAGCTTCTCTGTGCCACTTTCAGACTTCCTCTAACACATTCATTCCGTATTCTATCCATTCTCGTAACTCCACACATCCATCGCAACATTCGCATCTCTGCTGCATGCAATCGCCTTAACTATTTATATATCTTTTGCCAATTTATGTTACAATTTTACTTATATTATCATATTAATATACATAAAATTTATTATAAGTAATAACCTAAGCTTTTCTCAAGTTAAACTATTTTAATATTAACTAGTTCAACTTAGATTAGTTTATGTTATCACTTCTGTCTAGCGTCACGAGACGCACACTTTTTTTAAATTATATTAAAACATTCCTAATAGTAAAAAGGACTTACCGATCCTTGGATCCTTACAGGATAATTACCGATAATTGGAAAAGACAATGCAAATAGCTCTCTCATCGTGGCCGCCGGTAACCACATTCCCGATCCTGCGGACCGAATGGTAAACGGTCGACGTCGCCCAACACACGTCATTTCGGATCCTCCCGATCCACTAATGGTGCTATTAGGTACCCCAAGCACCGGTCACCGTTCTCGTCGAAGCCGTCGCTTGCGACGAAAGGCTCGACGAGTAAATTAGCCCACAGACAGCCCACTGAGTTTCTCGCCGGATCTCCTCTCTTCTCAGTGGGTCGCGTTTCCGATCCGGTGGTAGATTCTACGAAGCACTGCTCTTTCTAGGGTTAGTGTTAGCAACGTCGTCAGGATTGAACCCCGTGAGCTCACCTACTTGTTAAGGTTACCCTGAAATGGTCTCTCAAGACCATCAGCTTAGGTAGGAAAAAAAACAGTGCATGTTAGATCAGCTAGTAATTACTAATGCTTTGTAAGTGCCATTCTAAGCTCTGCAAAATGTGATTGCAGTGTATTAATGTCAGTTGCTGACGATAATTACGATTTATTGTCTAGAGAAATGTGAGTGAAGCACTAAACGAAAAGAAAAATACGCGTTGCGTCCGTCTCGGTGATTAAGTACAAAGGCCGAAGGACTTTGTCAATTATTCGACCGAGCGTGGCTCTGAAATACGCGATTCTAACAAAAGATGTATTTTTTTTATTTCAGAGTACGCTTCTTTTTTTTTATTGCCTAGATGAGTGGACGAGCTCACAGCCCACCTGGTGTTAAGTGGTTACTAGATCCCCTAGACATCCACAACGTAAATGCGTCACCCACCTTGAAATATAAGTTCTAAGGTCTCAGTATAGCTACAACGGCTGCCCCACCCTTCAAACCGAAACGCATTACTGCTTCACGGCTGAAATAGGCAGGGAGGTGATACCTACCCGTACGGACTCACAAGACGTCCTACCGCCAGTGATTATGCAAATTATAATTTGGCGGGTTTGATTTTTATTACACGATCTTATTCCTTCACCGTGGAAGTCAATCGTGAACATTTGTTAAGTACGTATTTCAGTAGAAAAATTGGTACCCGCCTGCGGGATTCGAACACCGGTGCATCGCTACATACGAATGCACCGGACGTCTTATCCTTTAGGCCACGATGGCTTCTTCTTATAGAGGACCCCACAGTCGTCGTAATCTAAGGTATTAAGCGCGGGGCACAGCGAACAATCGACTTCGGATTGCTGCAAATCACGAAAGGGCCCACAGTCCATCCTGCGTACGGTCTCCTACTCCGGTACGGGAACTGCACGACAGGTTTCTGTACCGGTTGGTGGGATCAGCCAGTCGGATAGCATCCTGCCAGTTTTTGGTACCCGCTTAGCACCACCGAAGGGCCACTTGTAGGGCAGTATAGGCAGATAGGGAGGGTATCGTTACTTTAACCCACGACAACTCCCCTTGCACTCTCTCATCCGACATTCGATTTCCGCTTGGGGTCAAAATCCGGTTAGAGTAGGCGTTCACCAGGGCGGCACCTCGATGACACTCAAGCGACGGATTGAAGAGGCGACGGTAAGAGCAAGCACTAAGCTCCATATATATGCGCGAAATTACTTCCAAATTCGTACACTTATTTTTAAATAATTTAACATGATAAACAACGAACCAGAGTTTCATATTTGTTACATTAGTATGGGTTATTACAGATAAAACAAAGTCTACTTACGAGCTCCAACGGCGTACGCTATTACAGACGCGGACGGATGGGAGACGCGTTCACAAAACGCTCGCGCCTATTTCCCAGAGGACCGGCACTCCGGATCGCTATAAAACGACCTCGACCTTGTCCTAAGGGCGTCGACATCTCAACAACGAGTAATTCTGTCCATGCAAACTGACTGGGTATTATAGGCATTACTTTTATACATTTAAAAAAAAATTGGACACGTATTTGCTGTGACATTCGGGTATCGTATGCTCAAAACACGCTTACGACTTAATTTACTTGTAAGGTTAGGCACAAGCATGTTGTGTTCCTCTAAAATTTAATTTTTCGTTATCCCATCAGATAGGCCGAAACATGTCCTAATCTGATTGTCGAATAATAATATAGACACGACTCGGAAAATTATAATGTAAACAAACAAACGTCGACATAAGAAGCTGTGTGGTTCGTTCTTAACGTGTTTTATGTCATGTGAAAACATTTTAAGCTTCCTCCATCAAATACCAACAGTTTCTGTTTACTGGTGGTAGGACCTCTTGGGAGTCCGCACGGGTAGGTACCACCGCCCTGCCTATTTCTGCCGTGAAGCAGTAATGCGTTTCGGTTTAAAGGGTGGGGCAGCCGTTGTAACTATACTTGAGACCTAAGAACTTATATCTCAAGGTGGGTGGCGCATTTACGTTGTAGATGTCTATGGGCTCCAGTAACCACTTAACACCAGGTGGGCTGTAAACTCGTCCACCCATCTAAGCAATAAAAAAAATATAGTTTCATCTCCAAATAATTGAACTGGTTATTCAAATAACGAGTAGTATTTAGACCCAAGGATTTCGCATTATAATGACGCGTTCGAATTTAAATAAAGAGAAACTGATGGTCCGTCATCCCAACTGGTTGAATCAATTTTCTATTTCATTCGGTTTTCAGTAGTATTATAATTGTATTTATCCAACATTCTCTATCTTACCTGTTAATATCATCCACGGGAGCCAGAACGGGAACTGTGTAGCACTTCTTAGGAGGAAATACAGAGGATTATTAACGACAATAGTCTGTGCTAGACAAGATCTTAAGCATTGGTACACCATTTTGTGATTTCCAATTCAAAGTTCATTACCCTAAGCCCACTGGATTTCTAGCCGGATCTTCTCAGTGGGTCGTGTTTCAGCTCGAGCTGCTTCAGGTTCGAGCTCACCTGCACACGTTAGGATGACGCTGAAATAGCCTCTCAATGCTATCAGCATAGGTAGGACAAAAAAAAAATACTCTAAATACTCTGACGGATGGGATGACCATTATTTTCATGAAACCCGGAATCATCGTAACTGACATAGTCCGAAGGATCGCGAAGTTGATGTGATCGTAGAAAAGATACTGCTGGGGCAAAAAGGATCTAGAGAGGCGAGCGCGAATCGGAAGACGCAGCATGACTAGGTTTCCCAGATAGTGAACCGATATTGTTAAGGTCGCAGGAATCTGCTAGATACGTGCAGCGCCGGTCTGGTCGTTATGGCAATTGTTGGGCGAGGCCTAAGACCAGCAGTGGCGATCTGTGGGCTGATGATGATGATGAGTCTTCGAAGAAATCTAAATACGCGGCGACTCGCGCTTTGCGTTGAGCAACCCGTATTTAAACTGTGAAGCAATTCAATAATCCCTAATATCTGTCCAAAATTATGGAAATTTACAAAAAAATACATTTCTTATTGGACCGTTGTTAACTCCGTTCTATAGTCTTCTGTTCTGAGATCTACATTCTAGTTTAAAATTATTTTATTATCTGCAATTTATGGACCCTACAGTTAGAGAAGATAAACGTATAAAAGACTGTGATCTATGATCGTCTGTTCTAAGATAGCGCGAGAGTAATGTATTTTACTTTATAAATTCGCGAATGAAACAAGTATTTTCAAGTAAAGCCGTAAATTCTTAAGAGAAAGCAATTGTTAGAGAGAGAAATTGGCGATATATATTATGATGAGGGTATCAGGGACAAGGGTGGGAACGAATTAAGGATATGTCCACTATGAAGATGTGAAATAAACATGGAATTTTAAAGTGGAAAGCCGAATAAGGTTGGGACAGAATTGAGTGAGGTAGAGGTGTTATAGAGACAAATACATAGTCATTGTCGGTTTGTGAGTCATTTGTAGATAAAATAATGCTACGTCAACGCTACGCCGCTACGAAACGTGTTAGTAAAATTTTAAATAGATAGCTTTATTATATGCGGTTTTCGAGGATTTGTTTGTTACTAAATATGAGTCGGGCGGTACTCGCTTTGATCTCGCACTAAATTACGAATGATATGGAATTCATATGCCAAAACTACTGCCACCTGTTGTACGTTGATGGAACTAAGCCAGAATCCAATTTAAATGCGCCAACAACAACAGAACTGTACAAAATTTCATTTCATTAGGTTATAGCTACATTAATAAATTTGAATATTATAACCGAAATATCATAATAGTTTATGTTGTACCTTTTTTTCTACATTTTTCACTGGTGGTAGGACCTCTTGGGAGTCCGCACGGGTGGGTACCACCACCCCGCCTATTTCTGCCGTGAAGCAGTAATACGTTTCGGCTTGAAGGGTAGGGCAGCCGTTGTAACTATACAGAGAACTTAGAACTTACATCTCCAAGTTGGTGGCGCATTTACGTTGTAGATGTCTATGGGCTCCAGTAACCACTTAACACTAGGTGGGCTGTGAGCTCGTCCACACATCTAAGTAATAATAAAAAAATCCTTTTTCTCGTATCAGGGGTCGTTCCCGCTAACTTCCATAACCTCACGCCCTATCCTCTACTATAGTATAAGCTGTGCAAAACTATTGGAAACACATTCGGCGAACTTCGAATCTACAAGTAAACCGAAACAATTTGCAATGTAAATAAACGTCGTTGTTATTATCACGAAAATCCGAATTTCCCTTCCGACAAAGGTAGTTATAATCGTCAAATTCACGGCAATTAATTGTTTGTGAAAATGTAACGCCGAATGGTCGTCGGCCGGTCGCACCGCTGTTTAGTTTGACAAATCCGCTCGTTAATTGGAAGGCGCGATCGCTACGAGGCTTAGACTTTGTTGGAAGAGCGGAGCGGGATTTGTGCTAGGCTTCTTACCAGAGGATCATATTTGGCATAGTCTGCGGTAATAATCACAAGATACGGATCTATAAGCCCAACTTTTTTGACAATTGCTTTTACTTTCCTTGTATTCTAGATTTATTTCCGTATTTTCTAACTTAATCCTCCTTATGTGAGATTAAGCCTGCTCAGTATCAAACAAAACGACAATAATAAATTCCTCCTCCATAGTTCTTACCTTAATTACCTCAATCTTTTCAATTGGAATAACTAGTATTCTAGCCGGAATATATGATTGTCATACAGTAAAAATAAGTGATACCCACCCGCCTTCATATTTCCGCTTGATCTCGTAATGTACTTATCATCAGTAATTGCATATAAATTCAATTTTCAACACCAATTATGATATCAATAATTACGTTCAGTTCTTACCTAAATTGCATAGTTACTCGCTCATTTGTTGGTCTAGATTTGTTGAATTAGCGAGACCAAAGTCACGCGCCGCGTACTTGGCGCGTACGAAGGGTGGGGTAGCCGTTGTAACTATACTGAGACCTTAGAACTTATATCTCGAGGTGGGTGGCGCATTTACGTTGTAGATGTCTATGGGCTCCAGTAACCACTTAACATCAGGTGGGCTGTGAGCTCGTCCATCCATCTAAGCAATAAAAAAATAATAAAAAAACTTGATTTTGAATTCTAGTTTAAATCAATTTCATATTTTTATGACCCGGTTTTATCAGATTTTGAAAAATAATCGCCATTTCTTCAGAACGAACCAAACCGACAACAGCAAATCTTAAAATTTTATTATTCGACCAATATTAAAATCGTAACCGCTTCAGATTATAAAAACGCTGTTTTACGATTAATAAAGCGGCAACCTTAACTAGCGGTTACGCCTATTCAAATAATCGTTTAGGTTTATTGCGGAGAAATTCGATATAGGTATTCCGATGAAGTTATTTATTTTAGGAGTAACAAAGGGTCTTTTGTATCGTGTAATGAATTACCATGTAACAAATTCTCGAAAATTATTAATTTATAATACAAAAAAAAGGAAAATACAACGTAAGTATTAATTTCGAAATGTTTCGTTACGTATTTAGGGGGGTAAGTACGTGAGGCTGTCGAGATTTTAGATGTCAATAAATGGGCGGGACAAAATTTTTCATTGAGGTCCCTCACTGGGAAATACAGATGGATGACTAGACAAGAAAAGAAGAGTCATCGTGGATGACTAGATGTTCAGTTCTTCGGTGTGTATCTGCAGTGAAGTTTTCCCAATAAGAACCCGTAAGATATTCATCTATACTAATCTATACTTCTATACTAATATTATAAAGAGGAAAGATTTGTTTGTTTGTTTGTATTGAATAGGTTTCGAAAATACTGAACCGATTTAAAAAATTCTTTCACTGTTTGGAAGCTACACTATTCTCGAGTGACATAGGCTATAATTTTTTTGAAAAAAATTAGGGATTCTTACTAAAACTCCAATAATGTAACCCAAGGTGTAAAAAAAATACCAAAGATATTCTTTACATCGCGTGCCCTGCGAAAACGATTGATGATAGAATAAAATACTACTACGAGTACTACGACTTTGTAGAGCACATTATTATTTACAAATCGTGTCGTGACAGCATATATCTAACTATTATAGTTATGCGCAATAAGTAATTAATAAGTGTTCTTTTATTTAAAAAAATAAATCGTTAAATATAGTTGAAATTTTTGTTAATTATCCGAGCGGAGCCGGAGCAGAGCCGCTAGTTTTTTATATTTTTCATAACGTCTTTACGCAGAGGCTCATACCGCCCATGTCATGGTGAGTGAGTCTGAGTGTCGCTCGTGGACGTCAGAAAGGGGTAGAGGTAAGCCACTACTTATCACGTAACATTAATAATACAAACAGTCCTTTGCTAAAGGGGTAATTTCAAATGTGCAACTTCGGAGAAATTGAGTGTGCATATCTCTGAAGACTTCACTATCTAGCTTACTCTAGTTCAGAGAAGCCACTTCGGTGAAAGCGATATATAGCTGAAGTCATAATCCTGGCTACTTCTGGTTTCATGGCTTCTGTCCTGAACGAACGCGATTGTGTCTTTGACCAGATGTCTCAAGCCGTGTTGGTCGTGTGCCTATTTGCAAGAATTGATATTGGCAACGACTATTCCACTCTTCAAACCGGAAAGCAGGACTGATTCGAGGTAGAAAATGGCACGGTGACATTTACATCTTACTTAAGCGGCTTTACCGCATGCATTTTTTGCGATTTCGACTTTTATTCCAACACTAGCTGACCCGGCAGACTTCGTAGTGCCTCAATCGATAAATAAAAGACCTAAACTTTATTTAATTCAGAGAATTTTCATATTTATCTACCTTTTAAACCTTCTCTGAACTTCCACAAATAATTCAAGACCAAAATTAGCCAAATCAGTCCAGCCGTTCTCGAGTTTTAGCGAGACTAACGAACAGCAATTCATTTTTATATACATATATAGATTGTGGAACTCATATCTGATGAATATGTGTTCAGTCGGTATATCATTAGAAAACTTTTTTTTTATTGCTTAGATAGGTGGACGAGCTCACAGCCCACCTGATGTTAAGTGGTCACTGGAGCCCGTAGACATCTACAACGTAAATGCGCCACCTACCTTTAGATATAAGTTCTAAGGTCTCAGTATAGTTACAACGGCTGTCCCACCCTTCATACCGAAACGCATTACTGCTTCACTGCAGAAATAGGCGGGGTGGTGGTACCTACCCGTGCGGACTCACAAGAGGTCCTACCACCACGTCCTATCTATACGCGGGGTTCGAGCCCCGGAATAGTGGCATACTAATTCACCGACCCTCTTAACCATTAAGCCGTGACTATTACCAAGCTTATTAGATCGCTCTTAGCGATAAGACCGCCAATTGTACTTTTTTGTATTTAATGTATCGCACTGTGTATCTGTTTTTTGGTGTACAATAAAGAATACTCTGTCTTTCTCTCTCTCTCTCTCTCTCTCTCATTAACCGAACCAAAGCAGTGTATGAACATAAAACATTTCATACAAAGTTTTTCATGCGCCCGCCAAGTTTTGTTAAGTAAAAGCTATTGTGTTCGTTTCAAAATTAGCATATAAATAGGTTAGGAGTTGTCTTCGCAAGTAATGAGAGCTGCAAGGCGAGGAATGATGAACGACTGGGAAAGTGCCTTGTGGCTTCAGACGCTACTACGAGTATGCCTTATACACAGCAGTTCAAATAGGTGCGAGTTTCTTTTTGAATCTATGTATTAATGCGTGAAGCAAAAACTTTATACCCCTTTTTTAGGAAAATTGCGCGAACGGAGGAGGAGGAGGAGTATGAAATTTGCCACACTTTTATAGAATATACAGGAGGAGTGCAGAATGTTAATATTTTCTTAAATTATACATAAAAATACATTAAATCAATTAAAAAAAAAGCATTACACACACTACCATGATTTGACACACACACACGCATGCATATTATTAGTTTATTGTCAAACTTTCTTTATTCCTTAAAGTCTGTAGTCAAATTGACAATGGATTAATATTGTTTGTCTTTATTAATATTTGTCTAAAGTGTAGTCTTGGTGAAATCTCGAAGTATTATAATAATGTACAAACTTATAATTTCAATTAATTATAGTCGAATTTCGACTACTAAGAGACCACTAGTAATACATTAAATCAATTAAAAAAATTATTACACACACTACAATATATTTGACACACACATATAAATACCCTATGTTTATTGTCAAACTTTTGTTATTGCTCAAAGTCTGTGGTCGAATAGAGAATAAGTTAATATTATTTATCTTTAAAAATATTAACCTATTCTGTCTATAGTCTTGGCGAAATCTGTGATTATAGAAGTATTTAGTCTTTGACAACAGAACCATAACAATGTTCAAACTTATAATTTCAATTAATTAGAGTCGAATTTCGACTACTGCGGGACCACTAGTTCCAATAAAAATGTGAATTCGCTCTCTAGGGTAAAGTTTCGAAATTTGCAAAATGCCTACTATTTCGTAAAGTTCCCGCAAGTTTCGTAAAGTAACATTCGTTCTTTTTTTTTTCGTAAAACTGTGTACTCTTCAGATTGTACGTGACTCAACTTATCCATTCTGTAGGAGCTCGGTATTACCACAAGGCTGTCCGCTATCTGTTTCCAGCGTATATTTTTCATCGCGTATTCCAGCACAAATACTTCGGTCACATCGCTCATAGAGACCCTGATAACCTAGAGAATCTGATGGTAGTACCACCAACCTGCCTATTTCTGCCATGAAGCAGTAATGCGTTTCGGTTTAAAGGGCGGGGCAGCCGTTGTAACTATACTGAGACCTTAGAACTGATATCTCAAGGTGGGTGGCGCATTTACGTCGTAGATGTCTATGGGCTCCAGTAACCACTTAACACCAGGTGGGCTGTGAGCTCGTCCACCCATCTAAGCAATTAAAAAAAAAACGTGGTTGCTCACCTGCCCGCTAGTCAGATCTGATAAAGAAGTCCACCAGGCTGCCAACAACCTATGCTATAAAGATCGGCGAGGACACGAAGACGTGAATAAGCATAGTGCATCGAGTGATCAACACTTCAAGCTAGACACGACCTTCAGCAACGAAGAGACGGATTTATTTATTTTATTTTATTTATTTATTAGGCACACAATACACATCACAAGCTAAAAAGATACATGAAAACACAAGTAAAAAGAAACAAAATCTGGCTTGCAACATAAGCCGTGTGCGCACAACCAAACAAGATAAAGTGCTGAATTCGTACACAATCCTTACAACTATACGACAAAATAACACGATAACAAAAACTAATCTAACTTATAATGTAAGGAAATAATTTTATTCACAATATACAATTAAACAATTATACTACTAACTTATTAATAACGTGGAGGATCATTATGCCTTTTAACATTTTAATAAACGTAACTAACCTACAAGTAAAAATATCCAGCTCAGTTGACGACTTTGCCAGTTCGTTATAGGTGCGACACATTCGGGTAATTAGATTATAATATGATATATTGTTTTGGTAAATTAGCAATGCAAACAAATTCTTCTTCTTTTTAATCAAAATGCTTGGATTAAAAAGAAGAAGAAGAAGTGTACTCTTTTTTTTTTATTTTTTTTTTATTGCTTAGACGTGTGTGGACGAGCTCACAGCCCACCTGGTGTTAAGTGGTTACTGGAGCCCATAGACATCTACAACGTAAATGCGCCACACACCTTGAGATATAGTTCTAAGGTCTCAGTATTAGTCACAACGGCTGCCCCACCCTTCAAACCGAAACGCATTACTGCTTCACGGCAGAAATAGGCGAGGCGGTGGTACCTACCCGTGCGGACTCACAAGAGGTCCTACCACCAGTAATTACGCAAATTATAATTTTGCGGGTTTGATTTTTATTGCACGATGTTATTCCTTCACCGTGGAAGTCAATCGTGAACATTTGTTGAGTACGTATTTCATTAGAAAAATTGATACCCGCCTGCGAGATTCGAACCAGTGCATCGCTCGATACGAATCGCAGTCGAGTGAGGCGACTATGTCCGAACTGGAATTCAGATGCTAATTTTTTCTAGTTAATAAACACCAGATATGTGTTCGCGAATGACTCTCATAAAGAAAGTTCTTCTTCTTCTTCTTCCTAAGGTTTTCCGGGTTTAGTGCTAGGGTCCGCTTTTCTACTTAAACTCTATTGATTTCAAATTTGATGAATTAATTAATTTGCGCAAGTATGGTTACGCAAGCCGGAGATTAGATCTAGGTGCTGCTTGTACGATTTAGCTAATATGTACTGTAATGATTGTAATTTGTTTTGGGAAACAATAAAAAAAATTAGCAATAGATATATTTTGTGCCCCAAAGTATTTTTGCGTAACAATGAACTGTTTGTTGTTTGTTTGACCTTGAGGCTGTAATGTCTACGAGATTCGTTGACCTTGAAATGTTTTCAAAATCTCGATTTTAAATCTAGCCTTTTCCATTCATCCGCTTATGGTAGATAGAAATGATTTGTTATGGATACTTAGTGTTTTATTACCAGCTAGCTTTTGCCCGCGACTTAGTCCGCGTGGAATAGTTACTTTGGGATAACGCCAAATTTTACTAGCGACTACATTTACGTAGAAGGAGAAAATATTTTTGAATAATAGAATGTTGAGGAGCTATTTAAGGTACCAAAATCACGCTTTTTAACCGACTTCAAAAGAGGAGGTTATTAGTGCTCCGCTCGTATTGGTCTTAACGTGATGTTATATTATAGCCTTCCTCAATAAATAGGCTATCTAACACTGAAAGAATTTTTCAAATCGGACCAGAAGTTTCTGAGATTAGCACGTTCAACCAAACAAACAAACTGCAGCTTTATAATCTATATACCTATATATAAAAGAAAGTCGTGTTAGTTGTTACACTATTTATAACTCAAGAACAGCTAAACTGATTTGGCTGAAAATAGCTTAGAACCAGGAGAAGGACATAGGATACTTTTTATCACGTTCCCGTGAGACGTGACATAAAACGTGGTATAACAAAATGAAACTAATATGGAATAACAAAACGCAACTGACAGCTAAACGTAATGTAGTCTATGGTTAATTATAAGAGAATTTTGATTTGAATTTGACCGGTTGATGTGTTTGTTTCGAGTTTCTATTAACTTAATATCCTGAGATAGATAATCATTTAGAAAGCCACGCTGCGACAAATAAAAAATTGTCCTTGATAAAATCAAAAGTCTGCTCATTTATTGGCTCTAAGGCGGAACTAAGTTCGCCAGGTCACCTAGCATTAGTATAGATGAACGCACGAGCTAATAGAATCAAATTAAATGCCGTCGACAACGTCTCAATAGTGCAAGAATGAGTAGAAAACGTTTAGAAAACAAGGCAGCCGGCTAAAAGATCAAAGATCAAAAGTTTCTTCCGCAAAATCGACACACGACTGTAGCAATTTGGCTCCGAAACACGTCCACTAATTTCGTTTAAAAGTCGAACCTCGATTTATTGGGGCTTATCGGAGTGGATTTATTCGTGCGACTGACTCGATGGTGACTTACGTCTTCCTTTTGCTTGGCTACTTCACATTTATACGTATTTGTGATGTGTTTATTGAGCTCACAGTCCGATGGTAAATAGAAATTATGAAGTTCATAAACTAAAAGCACGCCGGTCTTGTGCTAACTCTTACAACTATAATTGTATAATGTTACTGGTGGTAGGTGAGTGCGTCCGCGCGGGTAGGTACCGCCATCCTGCCTATTTGGGCCGCGAAGCAGTAATGCGTTTCGGTTTGTAGTGTGCGGCAGCTGTTGTAACTATACTTGAGACATTAGAACTTATATCTCAAGGTGGGTGGCGGTATTTACGTTGTGCATGTCTATAGGTTCTAGTAACCACTAAACATCATGTGGGCTATGAGCTGGTACAACTATCTAAGCAATAAAAATAAAATAAAAAAATATAGATAAAAACTAATTGATAATTAGGTACATCTTTTTTGCACATAGCTCAATCTATCGTCCGCGCTATCTTGCGCTTATCTTTTATGGTCTTCTTTTTTCTTATTCACACCTAAACGCATTGTTATAAACTATTTTTGTACATTCGTTTCGTTTTTATTCTTAGACTAGCCGTCCACTCTGGCTCCGCCCGGTCTTTAACAAAAATTTCAACGATATTTGACGTTGTTTTATTTTTTTAAATAAAAGAACACTTATTGCGGCATAACTATAATAGTTAAACATATGCTGTCTCGACACTTTTTGTAAATAATAATGTGTTCTACAAAGTCGTAGTACATTATTTTATTTTATCATCAATCGCTTTCGCAGGGCACGCGATGTAAAGAATATTTTAGGTTTTTTTTTTCCACCTTGGGTTACATTATTGGAGTTTTAGTAAGGATCCCTAATTTTTTTCAAAAAAGCTTATACGGTGTCACTCGGGAATAGTATAGCTTTCAAAGAGTGAAAGTTTTTTCAAATCGGTTCAGTAGTTTCGGAGCCTATTCAATACAAACAAATAAACAAATCTTTCCTCTTTATAATATTAGTATAGATTTATGGTATTCAAAGATAAGCCATGACAGTTGAGTTGATCAAACAGATTATCGGTAATGAAAAATTTTGCAACGAATTTGTCGCACAAAAAACACTAGACCGTAATATTTTCTTTGATCCGAAAAAGACTGAATACAGTCGTAAAGCTCAAAACAAACACCTAAAAACGACTCTTGTATGAAGTACCTCGAATATTCGATGGATCTAATAATCCACCCTCAAACTTCCCCCATATAATATATATTTAATAATAACGAGTCCTTCTATGGGGTGAGGGAACACAAAAATCAATAGTGCCGTCTGGGAGGGTCTGGCCCTCTGAAATCGGGGTGCATCCCGTCAAAATGTCTGCATTCGGAACCCTGCAGTGTTGCCATGGAAACCGTGATGAAAGAGCTCGGCACGGGACGAAATCAAACTTCATTGCCAAGGTTACAAAGCCTATGTGCGTATGTCTGTGTATATGTGTGTGTCTGGATTATAGATGGTAATTATTTTTCGTTTGAGTGATTTTGAGACTTCAAAGAGATTTCTGTTATAAAGGTTTTATTTCCTTGTTGATCATCGTAAATATTTTCTTTGTTCTTTTGTGAATGATAAAAAGCCAAGTGGGCAGGCAGCGATACAGTCTTTACCCGTAGCCTTGCTGGTATCCATGGGTGATGGTCACCACTCATCATCACTGCCTTCGGTATTAAAAAGAAGTGGTAATATAAGTTTTAAGACGTAAATATTAGAAAAAATATATGTTTAAAACGCTTATCCCACTCAGTTTGTAATTTTTGTTAAACTTTATTCAGCCTTTCTAAAAGAACTAGCCGTACTCAACCGCTTCGCTGGGCCTTTAAAATTAACATTATTATTTATTGTCATTATTATTAGGGAGTCCAACATTCATATAAATATTAGCCTATCCATTAATTACATGTATTTTCTACATGAATACCATGTTTCAAGTCAATCATGGTTCAGTAGTTATAACGGAACATCCGTAAAAACCACTGGAGATTTATATATTAGTATAGATAATTATTAAACGATTAACTATAAATATAACAGGTTAATAGATTCATTTCAGGCAACACCTTAGAATAAGAGCTTAGTACAAACACAAAGTCGTCGTTTATAGTCGTCGTGGTCTAAAGGATAAGACGTCCGGTGCATTCGTATATAACGATGCACCGGTGTTCGAATCCCGCAGGCGGGTACCAATTTTTCTAATGAAATACGTACTCAACAAATGTTCATGATTGATTTCCACGGTGAAGGAATAACATCGTGTATTAAAAATCAAAGCCGCAAAATTATAATTTGCGTAATTACTGGTGGTAGGACCTCTTGTGAGTCCGCACGGGTAGGTACCACCGCCCCGCCTATTTCTGCCGTGAAGCAGTAATGCGTTTCGGCTTGAAGGGTGGGGCAGCCGTTGTAACTGTACTGAGACCTTAGAACTTATATCTCAAGGTGCGTGGCGCATTTACGTTGTAGATGTCTATGGGCTCCAGTAACCACTTAACACCAGGTGGGCTATGAGCTCGTCCACACATATAGGCAATAAAAAAAAATAAAAAAAAACAAAAGGAACTAAAGCATGTTTGTTCCTCGACTTAATTGATAAAAAAAATGCTACAAAATTATGAAATATAATTACGATTAAATCAGTCAATTACCGCATATATGTACCAGTTTCGGTATGTATGCGAATTTCAACCTTAACAGTTGGAATAAAACTCATGAAAATAGAAATATTCGCGTAGTACACGGTCGCGGTAACTGAAAAGCTTTGTGGGTGCAAAATTAAATTTGTCGTTCAGGAATCAAATCGTTTATTGAATTTGTCTCGTGTGGTGCAGCGTTGAACGGTAAATGCAAGTTGGTTGTTGGCAATAGCGAAGTGTACTATTTAAGTTCGTTCATATCACACGATATTACATGCGTGTTTTAGGGTTTTTAATACGCTTTTATTAGCTGCAGACGTATGTATGTTTGTAACGGAATCCTTGAACATTATTTTGACCCTCTTCAAAACGACGGATTAACTCGAAATTTGGTATACTTATTAAGGACCGATGACAATCCAATACTAAAAAAATATTGAAAAAATTGAAATTCAACTAAAACATGTGAAATAAATAATAGTTTAAAAAACTAACAAAATACGTTTTTATAGAAAATCCAACAAAAAAATAGAAAATAAATTTGAATAATTTGAATTAAAAATAGTATAAAAAAAAAAATATTATTGTAAAAAAAACATGGGGTGCATGGTATCAGTAGTTATAAAAATATTTTATGGACAGATATGAGTAAAAGGGTTATTTTGATAATATCCTGAAAAGCACCCTACGCTTTTTTACAATAAAATCTTTTATTCTTACACTACTTTTAATTCGAATTTATTAAAATTTATTTTCTATTTTTTTGTTGGATTTTCTATAAAAGCGTATTTTGTTAGTGTTTTAAACTATTATTTATTGTATTATAGCATACATTGTCTAAAGCGTATAAAGGTGTACACGTATCAAACGATGCGACTGTGACGGATAATATTTCTATTAGGTAGGCATTGCAGGCAGGCAACTCGTCAAATGTAGAAGTTTACGTAATTACGGATTGAGCAATGGGTATTTACAATAGGTACAACAATCCAGCCTATTTCAGTGACGTAGCTGTTTGTAGGGGAAAATAATCCTCATACGAATCTTTTAATGGTAGGCAGCGGCTTGGCTCTGCTCATGGCATTGCTGGAGTGCATGAGCGGCGGCAACTGGTGGTAGGACCTTTTGTGAGTCCGCGCGGGTAGGTACCACCACCCCGTCTATTTTGGCCGTGAAACAGTAATGCGTTTCGGTTTGAAGCGTAGTGCAGCCGTTGTAACTATACTTGAAACCTTAGAACTTATATCTCAAGGTGGGTGGCGCATTTACCTACGTCGTAGATGTCTATGGGTTCCAGTAACTTAGCACCAGATGGGCTTTGAGCTCGTCCACCCATATAAGCAATAAAAAATAACCGCTCACCATCAGGTGGGCCGTGCGCTCGTCTGCCTACGAGAGCAATCAAATAAAACAAATACGCTGCCAAAGTCGTAGTGTTGGTTGGTTTAATTCTGCCTTTTCATACGTGCCTCTCATACGAGCAGCAGCGGCTTGGCTCTGCCCCTGGCATTGCTGAAGTCCATGGGCGACGGTAACCACTTACCATCAGGTGGGCCGTATGCTCGTCTGCCTACAAGGGCGATAAAAAAAAAAAAAAAAAAAATTATTCAGAGTTTGTGTGCACGATGAGTTTTAGACGATACAATATTTACGAATTATTTCGAAAGCAAAAATCTAATATTTACTTTGAACTTTAAACATTGCCGACGGTAGCGAAAGCTGTTTATGATCTTAATTAAATTATGTTTTTATTCAAACAAAAGAAGAAATTTTTCAAGGAAATCATGTTCTATTATAAATACAGAAAAGTATATTATAGTAAAACTCGTAAAAGAAATAAGCACATTGACTTCCAAAAGCTAGATATATATTTACAATATGATTGTTATTTGAATTCTAATGCAAAGAGACGTGGCTCAGAGCCTCTCCAAAAGTATCCCTCTGAGACGAGTGACCACACCTGACATGAGTGTGGCCAATGCAAAGAAAAACCATTTTGTTTCAATAGATGTTTTCTCTACGCATATATACATATCGAGGGGTGAAAAGCGACATTTTTGCAACTTTACAGGCGAGCTATTTAAAGTTTAAAATTTGAAAAAATACCATAATAAAAAGCTTCTGTAGATATAAGAATCGAGTAAACTTAATTGAAGTTCAGTTAAAAACGTCGAGCTGTTGATGCTATTATATTACCAAATAAAACGCATTTAATTACAAAGATAAATGTCGCGTATTAAGTGAAATATCGCTTAAATCAAATAGCTTTTTAACCCTCGATATATATTTTTAAAAGCGTCATATTTTTAAAAGACGTATTTCTTAAATTGCACATGCAGATACAAATGCGATTGCATGCAGTATAGATGCGAATGTTGCGATGGATCTGTGTAGTAACGAGAATGGATAGAATACGGAATGAATATGTTAGAGGAAATCTGAAAGTGGCACCTGTCAGAGAAGCTGAGAAGTGCGCGTTTGGGATGGTATGGACATGTGATGAGACGAAATGAAAATGAGGTTGGTAAGAGAGTGTTAACTATGAATGTGGAAGGATATAGAGGAAGAGGTAGACCTAAGAAGAAATGGATGGAGTGCGTGAAAGACGATATGTGTTAGAGGGGAGTGAGCGAAGAAATGGTATATGATAGAGAAGTAGAATAGAAAGAGAAAACATGTTGCGCCGACTCCAGGTGACTGGGAGAAGGGCAGGAGAATGATGATGATGATATGTATTTCTTAAAACTTCATATTAAAATATACGTCAGAAACGTTCTCTTTATGACCTCTAGAATCTCGTTGGCAGCGATTTGGTCTCCCTGGCATTGCTGACTTCCGTGCTCACCTGTGCTCATCAATATCGTTTTCATTGCTGATGACTACCCACAATAAATTATGTTTGTATGTTATGAGAACTCATTGATAGATACAGGTGTTTCACTCGATGTTCATTGTGTAATGATGAAGTTATTTATTTATATTCTGTATAAATCATAAAAATAAATAATAGCTTAAGAAAACTAACAAAATACACTTTTATAAATAATAATTTTTTCTTACACTATTTTTAATTCAAATTTATTAAAATTTAATTTCTATTTTTTAGTTGGATTATTTATTAAAGCGTATTTTGTTAGTTTTTTTAAACTATTATTTATTTTTCATTTTTTAGTTGAATTTCAATGTTTACAACAAAAAAAAAAATGGTTTTTTAAATATTGAATTGTCATCGGTCCTTTATAAGTATACCAAATTTCGAGTTAATCCCACTGTTTTGAAGGGGGTTAAAATCATGTTCAAAGATTCCGTTACAAACATACATACGTCTGAAGCTAATAAAAGCGTATTAATAACATCGTTCTCGTGGTGTGTGAACGGCCCGACACGCGTTGCCATTCGTACATCCAATTACAGCATCAAGTCCTATGAATATTCCGCCCATATCGAGAACGGATTCGATTATGCCTCAACTCTGATCAGCGAGAGAGCTTATAAGCTATATATAAGTAACTTCGATTTTTAAATTGCAAATCTCAGTTCTTCGGACAATGCGAGAACATTATTGAATGGAGGTTGAAGTGTGTGTCGAGATTAAGTTAATTTTATTTGCATTTTGTTGATAACTTTTTTTTTATTGCTTAGATGGGTGGACGAGCTTATAGCCCATCTGGTGTTAAGTGGTTACTAGACATGTACAACGTAAATGCGCCACACACCTTGAGATATAAGTTCTAAGGTCTCAAGTATAGTTACAACGGCAGCCCCACCCTTCAAACCGAAACGCATTACTGCTTCAAATTTTTAAATTTATTTACATAATTTTACGTAAAAATATTTAATTTTTTTCGAAACTGTGAAGGATTACGTTAATTATATTTATAAATCCCTAAGCTATGCGATATCCTGATGCTTTTTACACCACACATTTCTTGAACATAAATAATTTTTTTGTGAAAAATGTCTAGACACTTTTAAACAATGCTTTATTTGCAGATTTGTCAGCTTTGTAGTTCTGTTAGTGTTTGATCTTCCAACTGTTAAATAGAAGGTGTCCATCATGTAAACTAGGCTGAATGTGAAAGTTTTTATTTTTTGATGCATTAATGTGTGTGATAATTTAAAATTTAATCATAAGTGTACACTTCATAGCGTGTACCCTCATCTCGATCAGATTGGAACGCATGTGTTTTTCGCGGCAGATTGTATCTGCACGTGCGGAACATGCCGTGTCATCAGGAAATACACATAATCTTTATGTTAATTATTATTATTAGTAAATTCTGTTGAGCTAATTTTGATTGCACGATGTTTATCTCTTCATCGTGGAAGACATTCGAGAACATGTCACATACATATTTCAGTAGCAGATTTATGAATTAAATGTTTAAATGTTTTAATAATTTTGCTAATTTAAATTTTAATTTTACTAACATAGTTATAAGTGTTACTCTACTAACAACATATGGACTTATAATGGTCTGAATTAAATGGTTTTTTTTTCACACCAACACGAGATTTGAACACCGGACTATATAGTGGCATCGCTCACTACAGGCCGTCTTATCCGTTAGACCATTATAACTTCAAAATCAAATTAAACTGAAAGCTTAAATTAAAGTTATCTAAGTTCGATTCCTGATCGGCGTCAGTTTCTTTACTAAACTTATTTGGTACTCTAAGCTGACTCTATTTGTTCGTATCCCGCATGTTTTTATATATAGCGTATTTGGTAGTAAATGTGTAATAATGTAAGGTCTTCATGTAATGTTATATATAGTTTTTTTGTTTTTTTTATATAATGTACCGCTTTTTTTTTACGCATGCAGTCGGTAACTGTAATTGTGTTAGCATTTAGTTTGAAATCAATGTATATGATACCTGTAATGTTCTGTGCTGATGTATAACATGTTGGTACCCAATAAATAAAATAAAAATAAAATATATTTTAAAAAAAATTAAAAAAGCCTTTTACTTGATCTTGCTACATTGCTTCTTAATTTTCTAAATTTATTTATACTATAACACTATGTTTAATTACTAGCAAGGTCCCCAGGTTGGGTAAAGGCCTCCTCCAATGATGACCACTTCTCTCTATCCTGTGCTAATTGCCACCACTCTGGGCCAGCAGCTTCTTTTATTTCGTCCTCCCAGCCTGTCGAGAGTCTTCCTCTCTTTTTTTATCCTTGAGGTCCTCTCTAAGCTTCGCTATATGACCGGCCCATTTCCACTTTAGCTTTTGGACGTAGGTTAAGGTATTATTTAGCTTTTGTTATTTCTCTTATCTTTACGTGTCTGATCTTATCTAGTTTATTTTATTTTATTTAGAGCATGTTTCTCTCCATTCCTCGTTGACAGGATATATTTTAGTGTGTACATATAAATGTACCTAATAAAACTTTGTTCTGGGATTTTCGTATAGAAGCCAAATTCGATCAATTACAGTGACACATATCTTTTGTCGTGCTCAAGATAAAAAGGTCTAAGTGCGTTATGCGTAGACATTTCCATCGCGACACGGTATTTGTTTAGGCCGAAAAAAAAATCCTTTGGACTCAAAGAATCGTCCCGGAACGCGTGAGAACAGATAAATTATATCTCGTCGAGCGAAACAGAAACGGTATCTATATATTAATACGTGAAGCAAAAACTGTGTATCCCTATTTACAAAAATTGCGCGGACGGAGGAGTATGAAATTTTCCACACTTATAGAGAATATAGAGAAGAAGTGCACAATGCTAATATTTTTTTAAAATAATGCATTAAAGATACATTAAATCAATAAAGAAAACATTACACACACTACATACCATGTATTTGACGCACACACGCATGCATACTATTTATGGTCAAACTTTTGTTCTTGACGTCTATGGTCAAATTGAGAATAGATTAAATATTGTTTGTCTTTATTAAAAAAAAAATATATAGTATAGACTTGGCGAAATTTGTGATTATAGAAGTATAAATTATAATCATAATAGTGTACAAACTTACAATTCCAATTAATTATAGTCGAATTTCGACTACTGCGGGACCACTAGTTAACATAAAGCTAGGATACGGTACTGATATGAATATTTACGAGTACGAAATTAAAAGTCTGCTTCGGACGTTTCTCTGTCACAATTTAAATGCAAGCTCAATTTATTTGACGATAGTTTACGCTTTGTAAAACCACAATGCAGTACGTTGTTATGCTGGGAAAAACCCGTACCTAATTAAATTTTTTTGCCTTACCTATTCGCTACACTGCTCACAATCACTGCTGCTGCTTACTGGTGGTAGGACCTCTTGTGAGTCCACGCGGGTAGGTACCACCGCCCTGCCTGTTTCTGCCGTGAAGCAGTAATGCGTTTCGGTTTGAAGGGTGGGGCAGCCGTTGTAACTATACTTGAGACCTTAGAACTTATATTTCAAGATGCGTGGCGCATTTACGTTGTAGATGTCTATGGGCTCCAGTAACCACTTAACAGCAGGTGGGCTGTGAGATCGTCCACCCATCTGAGCAATAAAAAAAAATCAAACTCGAAAATAAATAGCTTGCGATTGATTGTAAAAAAAAATGCTGTGATATTAGAACGGATAGTACTACCGTCTTGCACTTTTCTACCTCAAATCAGTTACCGATTTTTTTTCCTACCTATGCTGATAGCCTCGAGAGGCTATTCCAGCAACGCCCGGACGGGTAGGTGAGCTCACGGGCTCAACCTGAGAGAATTTGTTAACACTAATCCTAACGAGAGCAGTGCTTCACAGAATCTACCACCGGATCGGAATCGCGACCTACCTAGAAAATCCGGCCGCCGCATCCAATTGGCGCATCCCACCTTGATATATGAGTACTATCTATTAATGCAATGGTCAATAGCTGTCCCGTCAAACCGAAACGCATTACTACTGCACGGCAGATATAGGCAGGGTGGTGGTATTTACCCGTGCGAGTCCATAAGACGACATATCACAAAGCAATTTGAAAAAAAAATTGCGACTTTCATTTCACTATATCGGTATTTCATCGTGATAATATGCGTTATCTTCTCATACTAGGCAAATGTGTACTAAGAGAAATTTTCTCTTGAAGTATGCACTACAAAAAAAAAAATTGTCCAAAAAACGAAAGCCCATTTTATCTTAATTCACTCACCGCTTTGACAATTAAACGAAAGAAAAAAAGGAATCATTCTCCGAAATACGTAAGAGGGCCCGTTTAAGACGCGTTATTAATTCACTTTAAAAGGTACGGCGCTAATTAATACTTCAATAGGTCCTAATTATAACGGGAGGGCGAAATGAAAAATGTCTCTTCTAATATATAAATTAATCAGTGAAAAGCATTCGGGGTACCTACCAGTTAATTAGATCGCATTGTAAGTGCGGGCAAACACGAACCTAATATGTGTGATTGAAATACTACCAAATCTTATTAGTATTGTGCTAGTGTAGAATTCATTTTGGATAAAGATTTTATCTCTCTCTAAGTAACTGGAAAATTAATAATCTACGAATATACACGACTTGTAATGGTCGTGCTTCTTGCTGATGCTTGTTTGCTTGAAGTATTCCTTCGTTGCTATTTTAAAGTTTATACTGGTGGTAGGACCTCTTGTGAGTCCGCGCGGGTAGGTACCACCACCCTGCCTATTTCTGCCGTGAAGCAATAATGCGTTTCGGTTTGAAGGGTGGGGTAGCCGTTGCAACTATATTTGAGACCTTAGAACTTATATCTCAAGGTGGGTGGCGTATTTACGTTATAGATGTCTATGGGCTCCAGTAACCACTTACCACCAGGTGGGCTGTGAGCTCGTCCACCCATCTAAGCAATAAAAAAAACCCACCAATGTATCCATCCTCAAAGAACTTCAAATCAAACAAAGGCTTTCGTCGATTGTGCAATTGCGGATCCTTGATATGTTTGGACATATCATTCGTAATGAAAGCTCATTGGAACGTTTAGTGGTTTAAGGAAGAGTAGACGGTCAACGCTCTCGCGGCCGATCATCCACAAGTTGGACAAACTTGATTAAGTCATCTACTAAGTGTTCCCTTACTGAATGTACACGTACTGCCACAAATAGAGAGAGAGATGGAGAAGTCTCTCAAAAGCCGCAACCAAGCATAACCAACGACCACTCCGCCAAAAATTTAAGACTGAGAAGAAGCAGAATTTTAAATTCCAGAAGAGCCGGTTATATTATCAAAATTTATACACTTGATCCGCATAGAACGTATCTTACCCACTGAGTTTCTTGCCGGATCTTCCCAGCGGGTCGCGATTCCGATCCGGTAGTAGATTCAGCGAAGCACTGCTTTTACTAGGGCTAGTGTTAGCAATTCACTCAGATTGAACCCGTCCGCACGAAGTTGGAATAGCCTCTTAGGCTACCAGCGTACAGGTAGGGAGAAAAGTGCCAATTGACCTCTGAATATATCGAGGTACTGTGAGATATGTTTTGGAGCTATTTTATTAATACGCTTTTATTAGCTTCAGACGTATGTATGTTTGTAACGGAATCTTTGAACATGATTTTGTTTCATTTCAAAACGTCGGATTAACTCGAAATTTGGTATACTTATTAAGGACCGATGACAATTCAATATTTTAAAAAAAATTAAAAAAATTGAGAAAAAGAAAAAATGATTTTATTAAAATAAAAAGCGTGGGTTGCTCTTCAGGATATTATCAAAATAACCCTTCTACTCATATCTGTTCATAAAATCATAATCATAATTATTTTTTCTTACACTATTTTTAATACAAATTTATTAAAATTTATTTTCTATTTTTTAGTTGGATTTTCTATACAAGCGTACTTTTTTAGTTTTTTTTGAGCTATTATTTATTTTATTTCATCCGTTACTCCGGCAGTTCTCAGTTCATTTGTTTAGGACTAAAGTTACGCAAAAGAAGGAAGACTCAAAATAATTTTGGCAGGAACCATGTTTAACACGTGTATGTTTAACATAGGGTTTCATGATTGACGTGGCAGTGGGCAGAGGACATTGCTCGTAAAACAGATAGCCGCTGGGCTTAAAAAGCTCTCGAGTGGAAACTGCGCATCGGAAAGCGCAGCGTGGGTAGGCCTCTCACGAAGTACGCCGACTTCTGGTTAAAGGTTGCTCCAATCCGCTGGATGCAGGTTTAGCAGGTCCGGTTATTGTGGTGGTCTTTGAGAGAAGCCTATGTTCGCCAGTAGACATCTTTGGTTTGTTAAAAAAACCTATAAAACGCAAAATGTCTCTTGTTTTCATGTTCTTTTCAATATTTTTTTTGTGTTACTGTTAACATTTAAATTTAACCTATTTTTCCGCTGTTTGTAAAATTGCTGTAACATGTCATAGTGTGTTTATAAGAGATTGCTGTACATGCCTGTAACTGGCTTACATACCAGTACTTAATTTTATACTTGTTAATTTTAAGCTTGAATGTTTTGTGTGTATTGCTGTTGGTGTGTCTAAATAAAAAAATTATAAAAATATCCTTGAGTTGTTAGAAGTCCTCATTATTTCTTATGGATAATTCAGAAATAACCACTTTTTCATCTTTATGAAAAACATTTTATTTGGTCAGTGACATCGAGATAGTAATTAAGGGGAACAAGACAGATAATTGTTAGCGAAATTGCTTTTAACATTACCGAGAACGCTTGTCTTATACCCAACTTTTCTCAAACAAGATTTGGTGAATCAATAATTTCCTTTTGAATTCGTCATGGTCGCTCCTTGTGTCCTCTGTTCTGGTATTATTGGCCTCTTGTTTACTATCCAGAAACTTATTGTTCAGGGTAGGGTCAATGGTAAGAGATCTCGTGGACGAATCCCCATGCGCTGGACTGATCAGGTGAAAGGCCTTACTGAAACCCCACTTAACGAGTGTGTGCGCCGGGCCTCGGTTCGCAAACTATGGAAAACATCTGTCAAGGCTTTAATAAGCAAGAATTCCACATGACCACGACTACTCTGCCAAGAGCCACCGATTATGATGATGATGATGATGATTTACACCAAGAACTATTTTATTAAAACACAATTAACAGTTGGAATGAAAATTATTACAGAAACCGTAATCTTCTTTGATATGAGCATAAAAATCCGTCGCATTCCTTTAAGTCGTTGTCGGGTGTAACGATTCTATCCGGTCGAGTACATTAGAATCCGTTTAATAGGATTATGCGCAGTCGTGTAAAAAGAGCTGCTCTGCTGCACGGGCGAACACAGCATGTGACGTATTGTTGACGCGCGGGACTCCAAAGGATTTCTTTATTTATAACTAGCGACCCGCCCTCGCTTCGCTTCGGAAACATTAAAACACACATGAAACCAAAAAAAAAAAAATATATAATAATTTTTCAAATCGGTCCAGTAGTCGGAGCCTATTCGAAACAAACAAACAAACAAATCTTTCCTCTTTATAATATTAGTATAGATACGATTTTTGCTACATTCATTTATGTTTTTTTTTATTGCTTAGATGGGTGGGCGAGCTCACAGCCCACCTGGTATTAAGTGGTTACTGAAGCCCATGGACATCTACAACGTAAATTCGCCACCCACCTTGAGATATAACTTCTAAGATCTCAGTATAGTTACAACGGCTGCCCCACCCTTCAAACCGAAACGCATTACTGCTTCACGGTAGAAATAGGCAGGGTGGTGGTACCTACCCGTGCGGACTCACAAGAGGTCCTAGCACCCGTAAAGTGTTGTTAGCCGATCAGCAGACTTTAAAGATAACATCTAAGATCGGATTTACGGGTTCAGGAATGACTCGGTGCAGGATATAATGATAATTAGACATGCATTGATTTTTTTAATTGCGTATTATTGAAGTAAGTACTAACAATAACAGTGGATGGCCGTTTTGTGAGCCCGTAGCTTCGTACTGTTTATTTGTGACTAGAAATGATCGGGTCTTCTTGTTAGAATTGTTGGTTAGTGATTATAGAACAAAGAATTATGATAGTATAAAGAAGAAAAATGCGTGGGCGTAACGTCGGAAATAACTAACAACAGTGAGTTTGTCTGTTCATAAACCCATCTATGCACGTCATCGTGGCCGTCGGTAACTACATTTCCGATCCTGCGGACAGAATGGAAAGCAGTCGACGTCGCCCCAAACACGTCTTCTCGGATCCTTCCGATCCATTAACGGTGCTTTTAGGTACCACAAGCACCGGTCATCGTCCCAGTGAATTAACCCGTAGACACAGCCCACTGAGTTTCTCGCCGGACCTTCTCAGTGGATCGCGTTTCCGATCGCGTGGTAGATTCTGCGAAGCACTGCTCTTACTAGGGTCAGTGTTAGCATCACTCCGGTTTGAGCCCCGTGAGCTCACCTACACGCTAGGGCGACGCTGAAATAGCCTCTCAAGGCTATCAGCATAGGTAGAAAAAAAAGGACTTTTCAAATAAAATCGTGGTGCCCTAAATGATAAGACATCTGAATCATTCGCGTCAAACGATGCGACTGGCCAGTGTTCCCAACAACTACCAATTTTCCTAATGAAATACGTAATTAACACATGTAGCTATATCAAATAGCTTTCTACGGTGAAGGAATAATGTCGTGTAATAAAAATCAAACCCGTAAAATGATAATTTGCGTAATTACTGGTTGTAGGGTGTCTTATGAGTTCGCACGAGTAGCTACTACCACCTTGCTTATTTCTGCCGTGAAGCAGTAATGCGTTTCGGTTTGAAAGGTGGGCAGCCGTTGTAACTATACTGAAACCTTAAAACTCTTATCTCAAGGTGGATGATGCATTTTACGTTGTAGATGTATATGGGCTCCAATAACCACTTAACATCAGGTGGGTTGTGAGCTCGTCTACCCATATAAGCAATAAAAAAAAACATGTATATATGTATTTATTTTGGCAATGTAATTATAACCTAGTGTTCATTTTACTCATGTCTACTGTAATTCTTTAAAGGATCGCCATGGATTAACTTCATCACAGCTACGCAATTCTTGTATCTCTCACTTCATCAACGAGGGTTGAAAGAGAATGCCTGCATGGCGTTCAGTTCGCCTCTTTACAATATTTTTGTGCAATAATGAATTTTCATTCATTCATTCATTCATTCATTCAAAAATAATAAAAATAATCTTAGCAATTTTCCGTGTTCAACAAACCATTGCTTTAGCACATACAAACAAATTCATTTCTTTTATATGTACGTAAATATTTCACGATAAATAGCTGGTATTGCGTTGACTGCAGTACTTTTTAGACCCGCAATGCAGTTAGGATATGTTTATCGGAATGCAGCCTTCTAGTTTACTTCATGCGTAGTGTATATGTATCCACCTGGCGTGATACGTATATGAATTGATTGATGGACATTAAATTAGTTTCTGGGTTATTTTAAGAATGATTTGGAGCACCGGCTAGTAACATTGAAGGACGAAGTGGCGTATTGTTTCAGAGTAGCCCAATGTTTCAGAGGAGTATGCAAGTATCCTTTTTTGTTAAACCTGTTTTTGTGAATTTTTCGTAACAGAAATAAGTGGAAAGGTGGGGTTTATACGTTGACAAAATTGTACCGGATCTTATCTAATTTTAATGTTTAGTTTAACTCACAGCCCCCCTGGTGTTAAGTGGTTACTGGAACCCATAGACATCTACAACGTTAATGCGCCACCCACCTTGAGATATGAATTCTGAGGTCTCAGTATAGTTACAACGGCTACCCCACCCTTCAAACCGAAACGCATTACTGCTTCACGACAGAAATAGGCGGGGTCGTGGTACCTACCCGTGCGGACTCACGAGACGTCCTACCACCAGTAATGCAAATGTTATACTAAATCCGTAAATAAGCGATAAAATCGGGGCTTTAATTATATTGCTCAGGTTGTAAGCTATTCATGTCGGATTGCTGTTGTTACGCTGTTTGTCAGTGTCACGATTTGGCGGGAAGCAACTCTCTCAGCGAAAACATAAAAACGTTATTTCTGAGATGGCTTATCAGACTCATTTCAAACTTTCAGGGTTTATTTTTGAAACCAATCAACGCCGGCTAGGTCGAGTGAGTACTTCAACAAATCGATCTATTTCATATATTCAGCCATAGTGGCAGCTGAGATTAGGCGCATTACTTGCTTTAGAAATGTGTCAAATAAAAAAGGTAAAATTTCTGGTCGAACAGCATTAGGTGTACAGGTAACGGACATTAATACGAATAGTAAAACCAACCGGCCGTAATCCACACAAGCAAATGCTCTGGTACAGCCACCCTAATCCATTAGGGTCGTCTCTGCGTGGGGTAGACCGGATCGATTGTTTTCCCCATGGAAACACCGTGATGTGAATCAATACTTGTTACATCCCCTTTGCGTTACGGGATTTTGCGCCATGTCAGCATGTTTGATGACAAGAGAATCTAATTCAAGGCCGGGTTTATCAAAGGGTCCCCGATCAACGGGTTTAATTAGTGGGTTTTATTAAGTTATTGCGCGTGTTTTGTTGCGAAATTGGAAAGACTTATCGATTCGCATATCGGGATGCTGTCTGTTTATTTGTTAAAATAAATGTATTACTTTACATGCATATCATATTGCGTGTAATTATGTGTATGTATGTATTTTACTATTTTAATACATAGGTATATTTTATTTATTTATTTTTTTATTGCTTAGATGTGTGGACGAGCTCACAGCTCACCTGCTGTTAAGTGGTTACTGGAGCCCATAGACATCTACAATGTAAATGCGCCACTCACCTTGAGATATAAGTTCTGAGGTCTCAAGTATAGTTACATCGGCTGCCCCACCCTTCAAACCGAAACGCATTACTGCTTCACGACAGAAATAAGCAGGGCATTGGTACCTACCCGCGCGGACTCACAATAGGTCCTACCACCAGTAATTACGCAAATTATAATTTTGCGGGTTTGATTTTTATTACACGATGTTATTCCTTCACCGTGGAAGTCAATCGTGAACATTTGTTAAGTACATATATTTCATTAGAAAAATTGGTACCCGCCTGCGAGATTCGAATTGCATTGCAATTGCACCGGTGCATCGCTCAACACGAATGTGTTGAGCGATGCACCAACACGGCCGTCCTAAAGGCCACGACGACTTCAAAATGAATTGAATGAATATTAAATTGTAGTATGTTTATTTATGCATACAAAGTCATATGTAATCCATATAAGTACCTATATTTAACATTATGTGTATTCTATATTATTGAGATGTTATTTTAAGGAAGATTTTTGTTTTGATTTTGTTCTTTTTTTGTTTTGTTGTTGTTGTTTGTTATTCTTTGTTAATGCACCTACCATGAATTATCTCTGCACCACCCTATGGTCGACTGGAAGAGAATGCCCATGGCATTAAGTCCGCCTGTGTACAAGTTTTGTTTTGTGCATAAAGTATAAATAAATAAATAAATTTATTGTATGTATGTATTTTTTTTAATAATGTGTTGTTAATAATACACAGCAACACACCTGCTGTATCTTTAACTGTCCAGAATTTCGGGTAATTAAGCGGTTGTCCGGAAGAGATCGCTTTTAACGATAAGACCGCCTATTGTACAAACGTATCTGCTTGTTGACTGTTTTCTGATGTTAATTGTGTGCAATAAAGTATGTTCTCTCTCTCTCTCTCTCTCGTTCTCGGAGTTGATGAGTGATTGGTTTTCTAATGATTTATTAGGGATTACCTACGTCAGTTCTTATATATAAACTATTTGATCAAAACGAACCTCGAAGTCAGAAAGTTAGATAACAATTATTCCAACTTCATTAATCAAAATTATCTCTAAAGTATAATAATGTTATATTTATACGAAAATAGTAAGTTTTTGTTTTTAATTTGATCTATAAATGAGTCGTCTATTATCAATGGTGGCAATCTGTGCATTTGGACAAAAAAATGTTATTGATATGTCAATACAGATTGACTTGAATATAATCGTCTCCTTCAAAGAATACGGTTCAAAACCTGCATTAAATAAAGGTTAATACTTAACCTGTTATTTATCTAAGATGTCGTTCAGAAGAGTTTTGTGACTGCCAATGGAATACAAAGTCAATAATTCGTTTTTCTGATTTACCAATAATTGTCCAAAAGTCACATTGCCGGCTTTGATAATAGTCGACTCAAATACATTCAAGAGTCCTATAAAGTGATTTGCTTAGTACCGAGATTTATACAATTAGAATACTTAAGTTGTGCGACTATGATAATTTGATGAACAGTAAAATGGAGCGTTGATGAAATAAAATAAAAGCGTTACGTTTTTAATTCTAGATGACAGTGATTTGATTTATTACTTGAATAGTTAACTTAGTGTTAAAATACTAGTTTTTAATTAAAATTTAATTAATTTAATCCTGTGGTAAAAATGAGTGGTGGAGTGCTGCCTAGAGAAGATTGTGTAAGAAACCTGGGCCTCATGATGGACGAGAACTTGAGATATGAGGATCATATCAAGCAAAAATCAGCTAAATGTTTTGGGTCTTTGAAAACATTATATAAAATCAAACGATTCTTAAATATGGATGTAAAACTCCATCTGTGCAATAGCCTAGTTTTGTCTCAACTAGCTTACTGTGACTTAGTGTATGGTCCTTGTATTTTTAAAAAGACCGAAATGAAAATACAAAGAGTGCAGAATGCGTGTATGCGATATTGCTACTCTGTACCTCGATGAAACCGTATAACCCCCTACTTAGTTAGATATGGTATTTTCTTAATATGGCTAGATCGAGAAATTTCAAATACGCTTGTTTCCTCCATAATCTATTTAAGTGCAAAACACCGTTTTATTTATACACGAAACTGTTATGGAAAAAACAGATACCCTAATTAGAGATTATAATTAATATATTGTAATATTATTTAGATAGAATTAGAAATTTAGATCATATTAATTGAAAAGTTATTTGTATTGTGGAGTAAATAAATGTAATTATTATTATTATTTTTGGGGATATTATTTGAATTAATTAATATTCTTAATCTTAATGAAGCAGAAAGATTCGAAATTTAAAAATAAATTGTGAGTGTGAGTATGTGTCAGAAAATAAATGACACTACATATAACATCACGATCATAAAATAATATTGTATCGAATCAACATGAATTGTAAAAGTATGAACTCGTTTTTAATGTTATGAGAGAAATGTTTATTTAATTAGCACCTTCGCCGATAATATTATAATTCAAGGACACCCGTACTTAGAGAGTATTCATATAGAAATTCAATTTGCCGAATATAGCTGAAACGCATATATTTTTCTTTTAAATGATCCTGCACTGGCTTCACCTTTTGTTAAGCGTATAAACATCATAGGCAATCTTAAAATAACTACCCGGTCGATGTTTCAATTGTGTATATTAAGTTTGTTGAATTACTTGTTTCTCCGGCAAAACAGGCGTGTTTCAGATTTAAATAAGGGACAATAAGTATAAAATCAAATAAAAACTTCGACCGGATGCGACAAGAGGCGACTCTATTCTCCGGTAAATCCAGTAGATCGTAGACCAAAATATAATTGAAATAAAATTTTATTTTATAGAGGCGTACAAAGTTATTACCAGCACGCACTTCAGTTATATATTTTTTTATATCTCCGAACGCAGGCACGTCACCCATAACGACCCCCTGGAACCTCTGGGTCTGCGGAGGGACTTCGGTTCCCTCTGTATTTTATACCGTATGTTCCATGGAGAGTGCTCTGAGGAATTGTTTGAGATGATCCCCTCATCGCCTTTTTATCACCGCACCTCCCGCCATCGGAGCAGAGCTCATCCACATTATCTGGAACCGCTGCGTTCATCGACTGTACATTTGCAGAGGTCTTATTGCCACGTACCATCGGGCTATGGAATGAGCTTCCCCTCCACGGTGTTTCCCATGCGCTATGACATGTCCTTCTACAAACGTTTGAAGTCGTCGTGGCCTAAAGGATAAGACGTCCGGTGCATTCGTATCGAGCGATGCACCGGTGTTCGAATCCCGCTGGCGGGTACCAATTTTTCTAATGAAATACGTACTCAGCAAATGTTTACGATTGACTTCCACGGTGAAGGAATAACATCGTGCAATAAAAATCAAACCCGCAAAATTATAATTTACGTAATTACTGGTGGTAGGACCTCTTGTGAGTCCGCACGGGTAGGTACCACCGTCCCGCCTATTTCTGCCGTAAAGCAGTAATGCGTTTCGGTTTGAAGGGTGGGGCAGCCGTTGTGACTATACTGAGACCTTAGAACTATATCTCAAGGTGTGTGGCGCATTTACGTTGTAGATGTCCATGGGCTCCAGTAACCACTTAACACCAGGTGGGCTGTGAACTCGTCCACACATCTAAGCAATAAAAAAAAAAAAAAACGAGGCTTGCGGAGAGTATTATGCGGTAGGCAGCGACTTGGCTCTGCCCTCGTTATTGCTGAAGTCCATGGGCGACGGTAACCACTCACCATCAGATGGGCTGTATGCTCGCCGGCCTACAAGGGCAATAAATAAAATCTGATCGTTAATGGTCACCATTGACCATATCAGAACCGCTAGAGACTTCAGCATTACGTCATGGGACCGAAACAAAGCGGTCCTTCCATACAAATAGACAAGCTTAATCCGAAAGCCGACAAACGCAGCCTTTCAAATAAGAAATGCGAGGTCTTTTCTCTCAAAGCCTTCTTGGATATTTTTTTACCTGGATGAGCTCAAGCACCCGAGGCGCTGTGTGTCCGACATATAGGCAATTTAATGTGTGTTTAATTATCTAAGAGAATAATTCAAAACGGATATCTTTGAACGGAAGGTTCGAGAGTAATTGAATATATCTTGAAAGTAAACGAGCTTAATACAAAGGATAATAAACTGGACGAAAATCGTGAACGACATTTTTTGGAAACAGTATCGCAATTAATCTGATAAGTTTGGCGAACAATTTTTTTTTTATTGCTTGGTTATGCTAGCTTGGTAGCTTTCTTATTGCGTGCTTGCTTTTATTGGGTAGACGAGCTCACAGCCCACGTGGTGTTGAGTGGTTACTGGAGCCCATAGACATCTACAACTTAAATGCGCCACCCACCTTGAGATATAAGTTCTAAGGTCTCAGTATAGTCACAACGGCTGCCCCACCCTTCAAACCGAAACGCATTACTGCTTTACGGCAGAAATAAGCGGGGCGGTGGTACCTACCCATGCAGGCTCACAAGAGGTCCTACCACCAATCTACACGATAGCAGACTTTATTATAATTTATGTACTATCCTCGCAACTTGCATTATGTACTTATAAATACCTAACACTTGCTAATATTAGTGGGTCGTCGTCGTGTTTGCTCATTTGCGAGCGAACGTCACAAAAAAACCGATCGCATCCGATTTCATACAGGAATTTCATAAATAAAATGAAGTTTCGAAGCACGTTTGAAAAGCGCTACTAGCTAGTAGTTTGCACATCAAAAGCGCTTTGTGAATTTCGGACGATACGTAGACGAGTCTACGGAAATGCTACGTGCTACGACGTAGAGCTAATGTAGTCTGTTCATATTCTCATGAAAAGTAAATTCTCAAGGGTGTTGTTTCTTCAACTTTGTTTGTTTCTAAAATTATGATAGAAAACTATTTTAATATCTGATTTGGATAGTTTTCTTTTTTAATTCTAAGGCTGACGACAATACTGTTTCACAGAACGGTAAACGTGACGTCATTTGAGGCTAAGATGATAATAATAACGAGCTAACAATCGCGATATATGTATACAGTGTATATAGGATGTGGCATTATGCTTTATGGGTGTTGGAATTATTTAATTTTATTTAGTATATTTTCGTTTAAACCTTATGTAATTTGAAATAGATTCAACGTGCTACGATGCTTACAAGTATCAGAAAAGTACGACTGGAGGAGGAATCAAATATAATCGTTATAAATGTAGTAGTATGATATGTGAATGATCCTTTTAAATTAAGGTACTTTTAATGGTTTTTTTATCACCGAGCTAACTCACTGAACCCTTTCGTTTACTGGTAAGCTGAGTCCATGAGCATCGCAACATGAATTCCACCACCTTGAGATATGAAGTCGAAATTTCGATTGTACGCATAACAATTGCCTCACTGTTCAAACTGAGAAGCATAGCTATTCTATTCTATCAGACCACAGTCGTCGAATCCTGCACGAAAATGTTTGACCAGTTGCCAGTGAGGACATATGGCGTGGTCCCTCACAATGTACCTTATTAGAAGCATAACTATTTCGTGGCAAATACATGCAGGATAGCGATACCTACTCTTAGCTCACATTGAATATATTTTTTATTGTATAATAATTGATTCTTCTTCTGAATCGACATCTTCATTTTTGTAGGTCGTGTCTAGTTCGATGACTGCTCTCTCATCAGCCATTTCACAACTCTTCTCGACGAGCCTTGACCTTCAGAGTCTTAAGTGATACAGATACAAGGATACAGGTAAGTGTTGCTATCAATTTCGACTTACAGGTCGACTCTCGTCCATTATCCAAAACTCATCATTTTTTTTAATTTATTTATTGCTTAGATGGGTGGACGAGCTCATAGCTCATCTGGTGTTAAGTGGTTACTGGAGCCCATAGACATCCACAAAGTAACCCACCTTCAGATATAAGTTCTAAGGTCTCAAGTATAGTTACAACGGCTGCCCCACCCTTCAAACCGAAACGCATTACTGCTTCACGGCAGAAATAGGCAGGGTAGTGGTACCTACCCGCGCGGACTCACAAGAGGTCCTACCACCATTAAAAAAAAAACAATAAAATATATAAAATAAAAATAACAATGAAAAAGACTCCAGACAGACTCGACCACTAACTAAATCTCCAAAAGATCCATTTAAATTGTTTCGCCGGAGGATTTCGTTCGTATCCCCCGGATCCACGTACGAGGAATCCCTTGTAACTGACAGCTTGATGCATTACCCCCGAGCCGTTTTTATGAGACTCCGTACAGATTGACGGGAGCAGACGTGATATAGCTCCTGGTCGTTGCGGTTTGAGGGCCACGTGCACAAGATAGCCGGACTAGATAAAAGATTTATTTATCAAATACCCTCTTTTTCTATCACTACTTCTTGATTGAGGTAATCATAGATATTAATGATAGAATGTGTTGCGAGTCCGTGCGAGTTTGTATCAACGTATTTCTACATTGACTATGTCACATTTTCACAATGAGGTGGCCACTGCTTAACTTATTTGGTTGACTCATTGGAGCAATTATTAACACTCTTAATAATGGGGTCGTGGAGAATGTTTTTTTTTAGTCTTTTGTTGTGTGGTAAATATCTGTATACACATGTATTGAAACCAATATAAAATAAATAAATAAAACAATATATGTATGGTCATAGATAACAAGTTAGAACTCACTGGCGCACACAACGTGCATTTATAATGAAAGAATTTGTCTACTATCACGGATAACGGGTCTTAGATAAGCTTAGACGATTTGGAATGACCAAGAATGCAGTGTCCCAGCTGCATAAGACTTGGAAATAGGATTATATTGCTCAAGACGAAGATGAAATTTGTGCGCAATCTCGTCAACTTTATTTTTCTCAGTAGGGCTGAGTACTGGACTAGGTCTAAGGTCTGCAAGTCGCAAACGGGTTGATGTCTTCGAAATGATGTGCTGGAGACGAATGCTGCGGATTCCATGTACTGCACATAGGTTAAACGCCTCAATACTCGCGTAGCTCGAAATTAAAACAAGGTTTTTTAGTATCTGCCTCAAGCGAATCTTACAATATTTCAGACAATTGCCAAGAAAGATCTAGTAGAAGAATCTAGAAAACTGGTGTTTACTGGCAAAATGAAAGGAAAAAGTTAGCAAGGGCGCAGAGCGATGCGTTGGTCTGGCCAGGTCTGCTGCACCCTCGATTCCATCGTCTACGATGCTGTCAGTCACCAAAGACAAGACGAGATGGCTCAATATCGTAAGGACGAAATTCAGGACCTTAAAACATGAGTAGCTCGATTAAAGGTGGAGGAAATAGGTATATGTTTTTTTTTTTTTTTTTTTGCTATGTATCAGTCTCTAGTGCCCATTGTACAGAGCATTCTAATTTGGGCCAGATGCCCATGAGTGATTTGTCTCCCAGTCTTAATTTGCTCAGGGCAAGTGGTAATATATCCAATTCGAGGTGAGTTGCTTGCCCATTTAGATATGTGGCGGCATTAACATAAATATGTTAATACGCTGCGGTTTGCTAATGACAAGCATCAGAGCGGCATTATTATAGTCTGCACATCATTAAGAAAATTCGATTGCTTTGTGGG